>PVJD01008840.1:0-68402 GCA_004026545.1 Mormoops blainvillei
TTTCATAATTTAACCCTTAGTGTTAATGCAGATCATTATTGATTATTATAAATAATTCTGCAGATCAACATCCTCTGTATATTTGTAGCTTTCTTACTTTGTCCTGTTAAGATTAAATTCTCTACTCAGAATTGCTGGGTCATAATTTTACCTTTTGGTAGGTGCTGTGAATTTCAGCCTGGCCAGGCATAACCACATCCCCTCCCACTCAGCCCGAACACAGGGTCTCTTTCTCCACTGCATCCAGCACTGAAGGTTGGCAACGTGTTCCCTTTTCAGCAGTGGGGTGTGTTTGTGTTTTCTGTAGCTGTGTTTTATTTACAGTGCTTTTTATTGTTACAACAATATTATAACATTATTAACAATACCCAATTATTTCTTCAGAGGGAGAAAGGCCCCCCAGAATCCCACCGTTCTTTCCTAATAAATAACTCTTTCTCTTTTTGTGTGAATAGAGTCCCATTTTATCTGTTGATTGGCTAGATGACATTACAGTAGTGGTCTAAAATGTATGAGCTTTTTCTTTTTCTTTTTTTAAAAATTAGTTTAAATACATGATATAAGCAAATAGTCCAGAAGTACTATTTGATATATACAAATAGTATAAAGGGAAAATACCCCTTGTCCCACCTCTGGATCCCCAGTGCCTTGATCTCTTTCTCCAAAGGCAACCATACTTACCATATTTTCAGGTTTACCTCTAAAAATTAACCTGTGTCCACAGAAGCACACACGTGTGTTTCCTTTCTCCCTCCTTAGAGTATTCTGCAACCTCAGTTTTGCCCCTGCTTTTTTCCTCTTAATAGTGTATCTTGGGAATCGTTCCACCTCATTCCAGGTGACTCAGCCTCATTCTTACAAACAGAATTCTCTTGAATAAACCTGTCATGATATGTTTTACCTATTTCCTTTTGATGGATCTGTAACCAGGCTTTGGCTCTTGCATGCAGCATGGCAGTGACCATCTGTTCATGTGAAACGCGAGTGGAGGGTAGAAAACCCGGTTCCCCTGCATGTACAAGGCATGACGCTCTGCCCCAGAGTTACCAGACTACAGGAGGAGTCCCTGTGGTCTGGCTATTCTGATAAATCTTTTCAATTTCATCACAGAATCAGTCTTAAAATGAAAATTATGGGACTAATACTTAAGTTAAAATAGACTGGTTTTTTCCAAAGAAAATAACCCCACTTTATGTGTGCTATATTGATACTATGCATGAGTGTTCTGCATGCTTTGAAGTTCAAAATGGCATAACTTTAATCACCTGTAACTACAGGGTGGGGCAAAAGTAGGTTTACAGTTGTGAGTATGTGAAACACAGAGTTTATTGGTTATTGTGTTATTTTTCATATGAACAACTGTAAACCTATTTTTGCCCCAGCCCGTCTATCATTTGATATATGCTCATAACATTTTTATATTTTTGAACCAGTATACCTGTAGTCACAGTCTTTATTTTGTCTCTTTTTACCCAAGAACTAGTTGCCTTATATGTGGCATTAGAATTTCATCAGTATCAAAGCAGCAATACTCACCTAGCTTGAAAGCACGATGGTTATCATGCAGATCAGCTTAGCAAGGACAGTGCTATCCAGGCTTGTGACCAGGACTTTGTCTCTTTTTGGAAAAAGGCTCAAACCTACAAGGAACCATTTTTATGTGACGTATGGTGATCTAACCAGAGACTCAGAAAGGCTACTTACCAGGTGTCACTGAGTGGCAGGTGGCTTGCTGCTGGTCCCCAGGGCGGCCTCTGGTCAATAGCGGTCAGTAGTGGTTATAACGATGCCATTTGTCTTGGTTAGGTCTTGTTCGCCACGGGAGCGGGCGTTGTCAGGAGCAATGAAGAGCAGAACCTCAGTCTTCTACCCAGACTGCAGTCCCTGGATTTCTCCTAAACACTGAGCTTTCCCTCTTGTGCTCAGGCTTTCAAGTTAACTACAAATGACTCTTTTTGTTACTTCTTGGGGCGTGGCCACGACCCTGCGCTTGTTCCTGACTTGTGTCCTCTTGGTCACCTGTACCTAAACTACACTCGCCACTCTCCTTTCCAAAGATTCAGTAATGACTTCTGAACTAATTAAAACACAGCTCAGTGTCCTGCCACATCAGGACTAATGAATATTGGGACACTTGGGTGGTATGGGCTTGACCTCTTTGGTGTCTCCCATCTTCTCATGTTCTCTTTCTAAATCGTAGGGGCTTTGCCTGCAGCAAACTCCCCTGAGAGTACTGCTAGGAATGACACTGGCTGTAAGAACCGGACTCAGCTTTAGGGAGCATGACCTGTTTCTCAGCCTGGGGTCTTGGTGAAATGTATGACAGCCAATCAGAATAATCCAGTAAAGCAAGTTACTGGCTCAGTTGGGAAAAACAAAAGAGGTAACTACAGGAAGTGATGAAGAATTCCAAGACTGCTGCTTGTGTGAACTTATAAAACAACTTCAGCTCTTTTCCTATAGTAGAACATTCTCTTGGCTCATTTTTTAAAGCCTGTGTGCAGGTTATCTGCTTTGAATTACTTCATTGGATTTCCTTGGCAAATTATATATTCCAACTTGACCTGCTATCAACCTGCAGGACTGCCCCACCCCACGACTCACAGGCAAACTAAACCCGGCCTAAGAGGTCCTCTGCCCCCAACAACGTCTGCTCATGCGAATCACATAATTTCTCAGACCAAGTAGAAATTATTTTTTACATTGTTCCATTGTGGATTTCTTGGGTTCTGCTTTCTTTCCTTAGAGGAGTTAACTGGAAGGTAGTTCAATGTAGTGTTGATTTACATCGTTTTATGCATTTATATTTTCCTAGAGTGGAAGCTCTCAGAGGTGGAGGGCGACATATAAACGACGTGCAGTTGGGCACGAGAAAGGCATTTTGGACGGCAGCGATGACAGTACAAACGTACTGGGGCTGAGCAGGGAGCAGGCTAAGTCATTTCATAACAGATGAGACTCCATCCTGGTTGCTTTTCACAGCTGGCCTTTTTCCGTAATGCTGCCTCTGCTTCCCGACACCCACAAATGTCCATATCAACAGTTCCATCACCCCCTAGCCTGGGCAGCCTATGGGCGAGCCGAGTCAGTGTTAAGTCTGTTCTTTCAGTGTCTGATGGAGGAACCTGAAGTGAATTTCCGTCACCTGATCTCAGAGCCTTGGCCCAGGCTCCATCCGCATGCAGCAATAGCCTTGACCTGGGGAATAAGTTTGGGATGATGGGCTGATTTTCTCTTATTGATAAGACTTTTCATTTTCCCTGTTTCATTAAAATGGCCTTGAGCCAAGGCAAGCGATGCTACAGACGTCATTCAAGAAGCTCATTGTTATTTTAATGAGCCTGCATTAAACTGCAGGAAATTAGAGGGCCTGGGTAATTGAACTGGGGAAAATTATAGCTGGAGAAATTCATAGCTCTCCTGTCATAATGGAAGTCGGTATTGGCGGCTGCTGAGAGGGCAAAAGTGCATCTTGAGAATTGTATATACTGTATATTTATAAGGAGTTATTTCTCTTCCCTCTGTTGCACCTTTATTTATTTATTTTTATGAGGCAAGTGTATCCATTAGAAAACCTAATTTCCTCCCCTAGGTGATTTACTGCATGCGGTTGCCTTATACTACTTTATACTGCTGTCATTAACTCAAGGTTACAGTGGTTAACAAGCTGTTTCTAGACAACCAAGCTCCGCAGCAGGGTCCCTTCCCAGAGCCGAAATGAGTTTCACTGCCAGTATCTTTGGCGATTACGTGTTCTAATACAGAGGTGGGATGTTTCGGCCTGATCCCCTTGGCCCAGGTTGGTGTCGGGGTGCTGAGAAACCTGAAGTTTGGCTTTGGAATCAGCCAACTTTTATTTCCACTCTGCCCAGTGCTGTGTTCAGTAAATGGGTCTGGGTCCCACCTTTAAAGTCCCTATTAACTGCTAAACAAACTTCATTCAGGGGTCTGTGGGCTCAAAGCCAGGTGCAGCTGAATTAGCAATGGCCTTTTATTTTTAGCTCTAAAGAAAATCAAATCGCAGCTTATATACTTCGTCCCAGGAGTGAGGTAGGGCTGGTCCTAGGTGCTGTCTGCTCCGAAGTTCAGCTTGGATGTCCGAATCCATGCTGGAAATTCAGACCTGTTGTTGCTTCCCCACTTCCACTTCCTCTTCCTCTTCCTCTTCCAGTGTTGGATTCTTCGAGTTTACTACATGGTCCTCAGAACACTAATTATCTTCCTCATGAATATTTTTCAACATATGGTGAACATTATTAATTACTTACTTTGTGCCAGGCACTGTGCTACAGAAAATGAAGGTAAATACAGCCAAGTCTTTGATGTCAGGAAGCTTACAGTCTAATGAGGGAGACAGAAAAGAGAGAAGTCAGTGTCACGTGCTGAGTGCCAGTGTAGCGACGTGCAGAGGTGCCTGCAAAGGCTGCTTGGGCGGTGCCGTGCAGCTGCTCACATGGGTCATGCCATGAGGTTCTCAGAACACACACGGCTGTTTTTTTGTTTTGTTCTGTTTTGTTTTGATTATAGTAGAGCAGTCCCCAACCTCTTTAGCACCAGGGACTGGTTTCTTGGAAGACAGTTTTCCCATGGGTGAGGGGAGGGGCGGGGATAGGGGGCGGAGCTCAGATCAGACAGCATTGTGAGCAAAGCTTCACTCTCGCCTGCCACTCATATCCTGCTGGGCGGCCCATTCCTAACAGGCCATGGACCGTTACCAATCCATGGCCCAGGGGCTGGGGACCCCAGCTCTGGAGTACAGCTGGTCTTTAGTGTCTCTGGAATCTAGAATCACCTCTGCTCTGAGACGATTAAACTTGAGAACTGCCAGCACTCTGAGTACCCAGGAAGTGAAAGCCATTTCTGCTAGTTTCCAGGGGATTTTGCCCTCCCTGGGGCTCCTATCTCACTGGGGCATCTGGGATAGCCCCCATGTGCTCCTCTCTGTTCTCAGCACCTCTGGCTGTTCGTTTCCTAGGTTGCCAAACGCGTGATCTTGTTGTCGGGCACGCCAGCCATGTCGCGACCTGCAGAGCTCTACACGCAGATCATTGCCGTCAAGCCCACGTTCTTCCCTCAGTTCCATGCTTTTGGACTTCGCTACTGTGATGCCAAGCAGGTATGTGTTCTTGCTTTCCCCACTCACCCAACCGCCTGTCACCCTGATTTTGACACTTACCCTTCTGCCCCTGTCTCTTTGACGATGGTATGATCAGAAGGGCACTGACCAGGGAGCTGAACTTAGCTCTGACTTTGGCTCTGCTCCGACCTGGGAGTGTCCTTGGGGTAAGATGAGAACAATCCCTCCTCGTCTGAATGCTTATGGGGATTCCAGGTTCGTGTTTTCCAGTAAAGGGACGAGTGGCGAACGTGTAGTTGCGTGGAGCTCGGAGAACCAGCAGCTCTTGTCGGGGAGAATGGCAGTGGGGACGAGCTGGAGGTGAGACCGAGGCCCTAGGCAGAGAGAAGAGAGTCAGCCAGGCGGGTGAAGGTCCCTTGGCATGGGAGGAATGAAAACATCCTTTGGGAAGGTGAAAACAAAGGCAGAGGAGCCTGTGAGCAGGCGCAGTGGGGAGCGTGGCCTCAAGCCGCCCCGGTGGGCCCCCCAGCGCGCCTTGACCCGTCGTCGCGCGTGGACGTTTCTGTGAACACGGCGCCGGGGCAGCAGGCGCCTCGGGAGCTACAACCTGCAGCCCCGTTCTCCAGAGACGGCCGGGAGCCCTGCAAACACGAAGGCCGTGGCTGCGAAAATCGCCGTTTCCGGAACCTCAGGGGTTTTTTAAGTGGGGAAAAAATGTGTATTTAGCGACATGGGGAAATACAAGAGTAGGAAAAACAGGATACAAACTTTCCTTCCCTCCCTCCATGTCTTCCTTCTTTCCTTCCTTTCCCCTTCCTTCCTCCCTCCTCCCCTCTCGTACACGACTGGAAGGTAGTGCACACCAAAACGATTCCTTTTATAAGCAGAGAAAAATCAGCATTTTAAAACTTGTTTATATTACATCATTCACAAAGCCCAAATTTCTCCCGCTGGGCCGTTGGCTCTGTTAGTGTTCATTAGCCTGATGAAGCCAGCTGAGCATGGGACACTGTTCTCCTCACAGGTTCCTCTGCGTCCCTTCAGAAGCCACCCACTTCAAAAGGGCGGCCTTGCCGGACACAGGACGACTGTCCAAAGATAAATTGGTCGCTTTGTTTTCCTCTTGGTCCCCCAGTTTCTCACTTTGGAATATAGGTCATAAAAATTCTAACTGCTACAAACATTGTTTCTGATAAGCCAAAGGGAAGGAGTCGAGGAGGTTCAGAGGAGGGGAAGTTGCCCATTTTTCTCTTCTCACTGGATCTCCTTACCAGCTAATAGATCACAGGCCGCGTGCATGGCATGTGTGACCGCCATCTCTGCACAGGTGAATTTTGCAGATTCCCTGTGCTGGGACTCACCAGACACGGCATAGGCCTTGGCTGGTCCCCTGTTCACCTCTGCATTTTGGGGGCTGACTGCAGTGAGCAGAGAAACCAGAGAGAAGGGGCCTGCTGTACGTGCCGGGGGCCTGGTCATGGTTCCTTCGCAGCTGCAGTCTTCTCATATGGCCTGATCAGATCTAACACCCTGTCACCCTTGGCAGTAATAACGTTGCCAGTTGCCTTTTCAGAGTATACAGGCGCTAGGTTTGACCTGTGGGTGGCCGAGGAGGCTCTGCCCCAAGCCCTTGTGAGGTCTTTCTCTGAGACTTGTAATGCACAAACGCCTCCCTTACATAATTCTTTCACCTCCGTTGTGCTTCCCCTAGTCTTCTGCAGGTGGAACTAGGCCTCCCTGCCAAGGTTCTGCAGAAGCCAGGCCACTCCGGAGTGTGATAGAGCATGGCCAGAGCTTCCAGGATGTCCTCTCTGGCCTTGTGTGCGGTCTTACCTCCCTTCCAGGTCAGCAGTATGTTCTTGGTGCACCCAGCATGTTTCTTGGCCTGAGCTGGGAGGCCTGTCAGTGTCATGCAGCCGTAGCCAGGTTGACCAAAGCCTGTGTACGTTTCCAGTTGTTCATCCCCAAACATAACCTGAGAAAGGATGACCCAGTGAATCAGCCCCTTGTTTGTGTGGGTGTTCATTTTTTTCCCCTTAATCAGCTGAGCTGTTGCTTTTCTGTGATCGGGCTGCTTTCTCGTTGGGAAAAGACATATAACCGAGGGCCTTCTCCTCCTTCTTGGCTTTGGTGCCTTCGCGGCCTCAGACCCACTGGTGGGACACAGGTCATCTGTTTGCTGGTATGCCGGGATCTTGGTTTGCTTTGCCAGATGCAAGCACAAGCCCCAGTCAGGGTCATCGCTGACAGTTGGAGTGTGGGTGGAGCTATCTTCCATCTCCTTCCCGAGCAGCTCTCCCTAATCCAGTCTCCACAATGTCCATAATCTGAAAACCAGAGGGAAGATTCACTGGTTTCTCATTCTGATTTCTACTTTTATAACTGTGGCCAAGGCGATGAGTGCATCCCTCGTCAGCATGGTAAGGTCAGACTTCTCCGACACCTAAGCTCTGTTCCCGTGAGGCTCCACACAGCCCTGAGTTTGAACACCAGACTTTGATTCCTCTCTTCAGTGCAGGTTGCGTCTCCTTTTTCCCAGTTGTTCTGCTGTGACTTTGTCTTGTGGGCAGTGTCCCTGCTGCAGAGGACTAGCTGGACTCTGACACCTCATTAATTCAGACCTTTAGGATTTCTGCTTTGTGATCAAATCACAAACACACTGAGCCACTATTTGCATCAGAGGCACCAACTTTGGAGAAGTGCCTGCAGCGCGCTCATTGCCCATGCCGCTCATGAGGGAAGAGCTTTGCTCTGTGAGACTGTCATGTAAATAAGACTGTCTGCTTTATTTTAACTACTTTTTTAAAAAAGGAAATAAAACTTTTCAAATACTTAAAAATACCTACTTACATTCAAACAAAGTATTTATAATGTAAATTGGAGTGCTTTGCAAAGTTAATTGCAAACCATTTTTAGCTTGTTACTGACAGGAAATTTCTCAGTTATTGAATATACTTGTTTAACGAAATTTGTAAAGCACCTTCCCTATGGGTCTGTCCAGATTGTATATTTATACACAGTCCCTCAAAACCTTGCATGTGTGATTTGTACCTTTGTTCCATTTGCAAATAATCCTCTCTTGGAAGAGGGTCTTCACTCCCTTGACTCTTCAGGACCATGTGATAATGTCCAGCCAGTGATGAAAGGGGCTGGAGATGGAATTCATTGCCTTGGCTCCCCAAACCGCCCCTTCCTGTGTTCCTAGTCTCCTTCCACCATCTTCCCAGTTTCTCGTGCCGTCCTCGCATTCACCCTTCCCCTTCTTCTTGCTGCCCCCCCACCACCACCCAATAACACAGCCAGAGGTAGGGCCTTCCTCATCGTTATGTTCTTTCTTCTACCTACCCCAGTGCCTGGTGCGTAGAAAACTTTCAATAAAAACATGTTGGATTATGATTAGTCCAAAGTCCAATTTAAAATCTTTGGTATTGGGTTTTAACCTACAAGATTAAGAGCTGATAATATTAGAACTTAGAAGCATGATATCCAAATTAATTATGATATCATTGTGTTCCCAGCAGGATTTCTGTTTAAAGCAGCCAGTAGGCCATGGCTGCTCTTTGAGTGTGTGGTCGCCTTCCTGCATGAATGGAAGCCGCTGGAGAGGGTGCCCCATGCTGGGCTCATTTTTTGACCCAGTAGCCTGGAGGCATTTGCTGAGAACTTCCTGTTGATTTCAGAGGTTTTTTTTTTTAAAGGCAGAGTTTTTGATTATTTTATTTCTCTACCTTTGACTTTCTCTTTGTATTTTCTATTTAGCAAAGGTTTATAGGACATCTACCATGTCTCCATAATTATATGAGGTCCACTGGCTCTGGAAAACCAACAAGGCTCGCCGTTACCTGAGGTGTACCCAGTCCTGGGAAGGGTGAGGCAGGAGAGGAGATGAGTGGCTAAAAATAAAAGGAAGCAGACACCCTCCCTCCTTGATTTTTTTATACGACTCTAGAAATCAGTTCTGTTTCCAGGAAGATTGTTAATGAAAGACAAAATTTTTATTTTAATGGTAACATCCTTAACTGTGAAGCAGGAAGTAGGTATCCTTGCACACTGCCTCCCATGAGCTACCAAATGAGGGAGCCAGGTTTATGAAGGTGCCTGAGCCCTTTGAAACCCACCTCCGGTTTCAGCCTGACTGGCAAAAACTTGCGCTCTGCTCCCCGCCCCCCCCCCCGCCCCCTCCCCACACTGCAATTGTGCTCACTGCATTGCTCTTGGGCGTGGTGGTGTGGCCCCTACTTGGGAACAACAGGTTTCTAAATTCCTCTAAATCTCATCAAGTAAATACATTACTGACATTAGCTATGACATTGTGCAGTAGACTGTAGGGTAAGCCCTAGGGAATGTTATTTCTGTATTTAGTATATAGGGATAGTCTGACAAGCTGAGCGTCTTGGTTTTTTAATGTAATGGACACCAAACCACTGGCATCCTGTACTTGCTGCTAGAAAGCAAGTTAGTGCCAGATTGCAGAATGTCATGATACATGGTTTTTGTCCACCTCATCCTGACTGACTTTTCCCTTTTCCTTCCTGTTTCTCATACGGAACAAAGCCGGGGAAGAGAAAGCGGTGAGAGGAGAAACCCACCTGGAGGTGTCAGCACTGTTCACTCGGCCCTGGGCGGATCTAACTGGCCGTGTCTCGGTTCTCCCTCCACAGCACAACTGGGGATGGGATTACTCGGGCTCCTCCAACCTGGGAGAGCTGAAGCTCCTGCTGGAGGAAGCAGTCATGCTGCGACGCCTGAAAGCCGACGTCCTTTCCCAGCTCCCAGCCAAACAGCGCAAGATGGTGGTGGTGGCCCCAGGCCGGATCAGTGCCAAGGCCAGAGCGTCCCTGAATGCCGCGGCCAAGGAAATGACCACCACGGACGCATCTGTGAGTCTGGGGCTGGAGACGGGGATTTGGGAGTTGTGTTCACAGGTGTTTCTTCCTGGGAGGGGCTTTGTGGACATTACCCAGAGTTCTCTGAACTTACCTTTCTGTGATCTCTTCCCATCTCCCTGGGCAAGGACAGTGAGCCCGTTTCATTTCCCAGCCTACCTAGTCTACTTCAAAAATCTGTTCATTTGTGGTTTTATGCTTGTGTAGATCACTGTTGATGGATGGTCATAAAATAAACTCCAGGGCAACTGCGGGACGATGATATATATTCTGAGTCCCTCAGAGAAAGCTAGAGTTTATGCATAGTGTATTTGAGAATGCCTCAGCATAGGAATGGTTGTTAGAAATTCTACCTGTATTTGATAGACGTACTAACCCTCCAACCATCCCGTGTCATTTGCTTTAGTCAGAATAACAAATTGACAGTCATTTAACAAAGTCGAGTATTCAGCCTCTTTTAATCCCTTGCCTCCTCCTTACAGTCATTTCTGATTCTCGGGAAGTTGGCAGGGTCCTCATTTTACAGGCAGGGAAACTGAAGCTCACAGAGACTGTGATTTGCCTAAGCTCTCCCGGCTGCTCTGTGGCAGAGCTGGGGCTGTGTCCAAGCCTGTTCCCCTATATTTTCAAGTTCTTTCCACTATGGTGGTTTTATCTTTTCAAAACACTTTCATTTCATATCTATCATTAGTGTCTTACTATGCTAAGTACCACAAGATAATCTACACCAGCTCAATTTCTGTCCTCTTGGGACAAAGCCTTGTGATTTTCATTGCCAAGAAAATAACAATCATTGACATTTTTTGACATTATCATAAAGCATTATCTGGGCTTAATATTATCCTGTATAAAGAAACTTAGATCTAGATGAGATCTCAGCCTTTTGGAAGATTACAAAATAAATAAGAATGACAAGAGACAGAATGCGTGATTTTTAAAAATTGTTATTTTACCAGGTGATTGAGCGGACTAACTGGTGACTTCTGAGAAACAGGGTAGGGAAGAGGACGCACAAGTCCATTATCAAGCTGTATTTAATTTAGGAGGTATTACATGGAGTAATCTGGATGGCCTGGAGGGAAATGGCGGGCATAATCTCTCCGCCATGGAGTTTTCAAACACCATGCTCAGCTCCGAGGTGGACATACAGACCAGTGATCCTGAGATTGTGTTGCAGTGGCACCACGAGTGGAACCAGTGTTCCATCGCTCAAATCTGCCTTGGCTATCTTTTCCGATTTCTAGGGATAAAAATTCAATGAATGGAAATATTTCCTCAGTTTTAGCTTTTTTCTTATAACTTTCTTAAACCTTTTAAGGTGTACTAACTTGTCCACTAGCGAACTCTGCCAGATAAGAAAGCCAGTGAGTACGTACAGCAAGTATAATAGTAATGGGAAAATTCAGACGTGTGATAATTTTAGGTGTGAGGATCTGAATATTTATTAAATACTGTGTTTTAGTTCCTTGTGTGTGTGATGGGAGTAAGTCTGTACCTGGTCCACCTGAACCAGGTTGAGGACAGCCACAGTAGACAACTGAAAAAGCAGTTTGTGGGCATTTGAGTTGAGGATGAATGTCCCATTAACTGGCCAAGAGACCACTGTGAGTTGTACCATGTGGCCAAAAATAAAACAAAAGAGATGGATGGGAATTCTGTACTTAGTGCAGCAAGGTTTGAAAGCATTTTTAAAACTTTCTGCCAACTTGCATGGGTCCTGAAGTTAGGTGAGTGGCTCTTTCAGTGATGTCAGATGTAACCCGGGAGGTTGCTTTTCTGAGTAAACTGTGTCAGCTTAGCTCAGAGTCCTCAGGAAATCAGGAATGTCGGGTGTATTATAACTCTGGTGACTGTACCAACCCCTTAAGTTATTTGGGATACTTTGATGTCTACTTACCTAAAAAAGGAAACCATGGCCTGCCTAATGGGCTTGTTGCTGGAAAAATGTATCAGGAGAACAGCGGCTGCTGGGAACCCCACCTGTAGGGTGACTATCATGTCCACTCCTTCAGAGGCCCAGAGTGTTAATGTGTTTTGCAGATTACGAAAATGAAGGCTAAATTGCGGTGTAATTCTTCAAGAATCCCGTAGAGAAAGGGCCTAGAGCCCTTCCCAGTTCTGTGCTTGGGAGCTGATATCTACTTCCATGGGGCCCCAGGAAAATGAAGAGTTTGTCCCTGAAAGAGAGAAATTGAGTTGATAAGAGATTACCGTCAGCATCCTGCTGAAGCCAGATACTAAATTCTTTCTGATAATAAGCTAAATCCTTGAAAATGTGGTTCACCTTTGTGTTCTGTAACGTAAATCCATTTTTGTAGTGGAAACCCAAGTAGAAAACAAGTGTGGAGCTTTGTGGTTTGGGCCATCCGAGCCCTCCCTGCCCTGAAGCACTGTTTGGCACGCCTGTAAACTGGATCTGATCAGGAGCACCCCGGCGACAGACAGCCGGGGAGGGGGTGTCTATCCCAGCCAGTATCAGCTGGGAGCGGGATGAGGTGGATGTTGATATTCCTTCCAAACCGTGACCAGCTATGAAATCCTGAGCCAAAAGAGTTAAAATGGGGAATCACAGTTTTATGGTTTTAGTCAAATAAGGAGGCCCTACGGATTTATAGAAAGTCGCGCCCCAACACCCCGTTTTTATAGTTACTTTTCAGGCCCAGGTGTCCTTGCAGTTTTGTACATACGGCATGGTGGCTCCAGCAGTGCACTGCTGACCTGTCAAGAAGTGACTTTTTTCTCGGTTCCCTCACACCTTCCCACCTGGAGGAAGACATTTTTTAAAAGCTTTCAGTCACAGAAGCCAAGGTGAAACAGCCAATTTATAAAATATAATGTACAACTATTAAAGCCTTTTCTCATTCAGCTGAAATAATAGATACCTCTTCACAGGTTACGAAAAGCTGGCTCTAATCATCTTTTGTCTAAAGTCATCTTTTGATCAGCAAGGCCAGGAGCAGAAAAATGGAGCAAGTCCATGCAGACTTCCTGGCGACAGCATAAGTTCGCCCTTCTGCCGCTTGACAGCCCGTTCAAGTGTCCCCCGTAGAAAAGAGATTGGAAGCCCCAGTGGGTCTAATTTAATAAAAGTCTAGGAGACGGGAACAAAAAATGCCGGTAATTTAAAATTTCCTTACCCGTGGCTGGCAAAAGAAATGAGATCATTAATGGACTAGTAGTCTGTCTGCCCAGTTTGGGGGAGTTTTTTTAAAAAGATAAAACTATCGATTTCTCCCACTTTCAAAGTTCAGTAGATGTCTGCTGTATAAAATCTGAAAAATAGAGTACTTAATAAGTAACATTGGTTAAATATGTTTTACCACTGCACTATAAAAAAGATTTATCTTTTATATCACCTAATTTCAGCATTTATTATTTGGATTTTTAATAAATGTATATTTTGCTTTAAAGTATATATTATTTATATATTCATGTATATATAAATATACATAACTTATAAGCATATATTTTTTAAAGCAGAATTGGAATCATATAAACATACATCAAGTGAGAAACAAAACAGGTTACAAAACTGTATCATGAACACTCTTCCGTGTTGTTAAATGTTCTTTTAAAATATATTTAAACACAGTGTAGGGTTTTCTCACATGGTTTGTTAAAAGTTTTCCAGCCATTTTTTAGTTGGATATTTAAGTTAATTCAGCTGTTCTCTAGCCTAAGTAATACTATACTGAAGAAGTCTCTTAGATGTGAATTTGTGTGCATTGATATATCATGAGGATAAATTTTAAGGAGCAAGTTGCTGGGTTCTAGGGCTGGGCATGTTATGAAGGCTTTGGTACACATTGACAAACCATTCCCGACGGTCAGCCAGTGTGCCGTCCCACCAGGCGTGTGCAATAAAGGTGTGTGTTTCCTCACACCTGCCTTGGCTCTGCAAGATACATCTTAGGGAAAGTTTCTGAAAGTGCCTTTCTCCACTTCTTCTGTTTGTTTTGCCCCCTCCCTTTCTTATGAGCAAGCGTGGGTGGGAGGGGTGGCCCTGATGTAAGTAATGACAGTCTCTGAAGCACGCCGGAGTACAGCTGTAGACTGAGGGTGCCTGGGGTGCGGTCTGAAGACACTGTGGGTGAGGACATCATAAGGAAGCCTCCCCCTGTCCCTGCTGCTAGGCACCACATTAGGTTGGAGGGCCTAACTTGCTGCAAGGGACCCTTTGAGCGCATACGAATGGACTCGGAGTTTCTGAGCTCCATTGGCCACAGGCGAAAGGTTGCGAGTAGACAGAGCCTCCTAAGAGGTAAACTGGGCCTATAACTGAGAAACTAGTTAAGAGTCACTGCCATGGAGTCGCATCTTCAACGCTAGTTCCCAGGAAGTGTGAGCTGTTAAACTCGACTACTGCCACAAAACAGGATGGATGGTGGCCTCCACTGCCACCACATACATAGATGTGAGATGGGTCCACTGCCTTGTCAGTGCCCCCACGAATTTCCGTGGTTCCCGGGTGTCTTTCTCCTTTCTTGTCAAGACCTAGAGTAAAGGCACTGGTTCAAGCAAGCAGCTCTTTTGAGCCGGCAGCATTCTCGCTAGTGGGAGGAGATGGCGGCGCTGCTGGTGATGTCAACAGTGTCTTTCATCTCTGGGATCCCAGAGTGAAACTGAATGTTACCTTATGTTATGATGAGCATCTACTCTGTTTGCATTCTTTATTAGGATTTATTTAGACGCAAACTATAGAGAAAACACGGTTTCTTCTCTTTGGAAGTCATTTACCTTATGTGGGAGAGAGACCAAAAACACAGGAGTAATGGTTTTGAGGTGGTAGTAGAATACACTAGTTGCAGTCCATTGGAATTGATTTAGCAAGGCTGGGATGGAGGCGAGCTTTGACAGTTGGGTGTGGACACAGCTTGGTAGGAGAAAAGGGGGAGGCAAGAAACGCAGGCAGTGATGCCGTGTATACGTTGTCCCCAGGCTGTAGTGAACAGGTATGCCTAGCGAGGCTGCATTTCAGCTGATCGCGTGAGCATGGCGTGCGTGACGAAGCTCTGCCTGAAGTGCCTTTACAAAGAGCTTTCGTGCTCCTCGCCCCCGTGGAGCCGCACCACAGTTCTCAGAGGAGCTGTTCTGCCATGTCACCGATGACGGTGACAAAACCGGAGCTCAGGTGATTCCTGTGGCTTGGCTAAAGCGAGTGGTGAGGCAGGTCAGGGTCCCCTGGCTCTGGCGACTGGTGTTCAGGCTTTAAGGGCTTGTCAGGCTCATAGTGGCGATAACTGTGTCAGCTTAGCTCAGAGTCCTCAGAGTGGGAGACGTTAAACCCTCGACTTCTCTTTCCACAGAAGGGACAGCAGAGAACAGCCCTCATCCTCTACTTCAACAGAACAGCTGAAGCTAAAATCCCGTGTGTCATGTAAGTGGTCACCAAGTGTCAGCTTCTCTCTCGTCTTTCAAAAGGCGCACTTGTTATCTTGGTCTGCCAGAATGCTTGCACTGCCCCGTAAGAAGTGATCAGAGATGCCGGTTATAGCCACTTGAGCATAAGGTTTAGGGTTAGGGTTAGGCCTCGTCACCCACACACAGGGCACCAGGAGGCTTGTGCCTGGAGCGCCGCCAGGATGTGCTTGGGGGCCCTGTGAGGTCCTGCCCCACCCCAAGTGAGCTGGAGCTGCTGTCACTTACAGGGAGTATTGTGTGAGCCCAACACTAAAGGGGATTTTTCCTCTTACTAGGAGAACTGTGCTCACTTGCCTGTAGGAAAATACGAGGGGTTTTGTGAAAAACTGAGAAGCTGCCTTATGCTGACTCTGTGGTCTTGTCCAAAGATGTGAAGTTTCAGCCATTATTCATGTACATTAAAAGGAGAATCTCAAAGTTTGTTCAAAAGATATGGGCAAGTGGCCATTGTCAAACCACACTGAGTTCTCCTTGCATCTTAGAAATGAAATCTAAAGTAATAATTTCTATTCTTAAAATTATTCACTGGCTTTGTAAAAAACTCAATTGTCTGCCTTCTTTCAGGAAAGAAAACCCACTCATGTTCAGATATCACTGCGGTAGAAACCTGAGGCAGTTCTAATGATGCGGTTTGCCTCGTTTTTTATTGTTTAACATTCATGTGAGACTCTGGCAGGATAATGGTCCAAGTGATTACATTTCAATGAGAATGAATTGGCGTGGGCCGAGCAGTGGCAGATTGGCTGGGGGTGCGCCGGGATCTGTGGAAACACCGAGACACATAGCCTACCCCGCCCTCTCCCTCAGCCGCCAGCCCTCCCGCCTCACCAGCCTCCCCCTCCTCCACATCTTTAAGTGTAGTGAGAGTGAGCTCACTGCAGTGTTCAAATCTAAGGCTCCCACGAAGGCAGCGGAAAGCTGGCCAGCTCTCCAGCTCTCGTTCACCCTCTGGGCCTGGCCCTTTTCATCGATGACTGTGCCAAGGATGATGAACTCCAGATGAGTTTTTACGGCCTGGAAGCTTCTGTCTCAGAAACAAATTGGAATTGCTGCCACCACCCCATTTCTCGTGCGCTGTTGAATGACAGACGGCAAGGGTGTCCGTCCTCTGCCTCGCTCGCTTAGCTTGTGACCCACAAAATTCAGCATTCGCTGAGTGCTGGCCCCAGAACCAACCATTTTCCCTAGAAATTGTAAATCGAATCATTTTTGGGGGTAAGCAAACCTTGGTAATACCTTGCCTTAGTCCGTGCAGGCGGCCAAAACTCCACAGACCATAGACTGCGGCAGCTTAAACAAGCGCCTCGCATAGCCCCAGAGGCTGGGAAGTCAAGGTGCGGGCAGATTGACAGCCCAGCGAGGGTTCTCCTCCTGACTCGCAGACAGCCGTCTCCTCGCTGTGTCCTCACACGGTGGAAGGGACGTGGGTGCCCTCAGAGATCTCCTCTGTAATAGCCCTGATTCTGTCACCTCCCATAGGTCCTACTTTCCCATACCAGCTCACTTATGAATTTCGGCACAGCACACAAAACAAACATTCAGTCCATAACATATTGGATACATACTTTTTCAGAATTCCATTATAAATTGTGTAGTGCTTTATCATTTCCAACAATTTTGATATCTGTTAACTCATTTTGTATTTACAGCCTCTTTGTAAAATCATTAGAATAAGTCGTATTGGCTCCATTTTTTAAGTGCAGAAACTGAGTAAATTTCATGGAAATCTCTGAACTTGAGAGTCACATAGCTAATAAGTGGAAATTAGATTATAAATCTCAAAACTCAGCCTTGCCTGGGCAGCTCATCTGGTTAGAGCATCATTCTGATACACCAAGGTTGTGGGTTTGATTCCCAGTCAGGGCACATACAAGAAGAAACCACACACAGGGCACCAGGAGGCTTCCTCTCTTCCTCTCTTCTCTCGCTCTAAAATCAACAGATGGGGGTGATGGAGGAGAAGTGGTTAAGATGGTAATTTTTTTTTTAAACCATAAAACTAGTTTTCTCTGCTAGTTGTTTTTCTTTCTTTTTCTTTTTTCTTTTCTTTTTTTTCCTGTTTGTTTTCATTTTAATGGGCATCTTTCAATACAACAGCCAAGGTTATTGTGGTAAGCAAATATTTTCAGCCTGGTAACGTAGGGACATGGGGAAGGGCAGAACAGTGAAGCAGGCCGTGTCTGAGATGGAGAAGGGAGAGGGGCATTAGGAATATTGGGACCTCTGGTGATGATTATGAGCTGGCCCAGATGATTTTATGGCCTTGTGACTTTTTAATGCTATAGCAATAAACATTTTATGCTTCCATCATGGCAAATTTTATGTCTCGCAAACTAATTAAAGTAGATTCTATTTAATCCCAATGATTCACAGATTGAACTCAAATCCATACCCTGGCCGGCCATGCCGTCGTTTGACAATAACTCTTAGATGTGTAGAGGACAGTCCACTTACCTTGCTGCCACCTGCCGATGACTGGAAACCTTTGAGGCTCATGTGTGGGGATGGCCTCAGGCATAGAAAAGGCTCCTTCTGTCCCCGAAGCTCACCTTCCCATTGCCCTGCGGGAGCAGTGACCTGTACTGGGACTGTGAACCCTCCCCTCTGCAGGGCACTAGTCCCGAGGAAGCCTCCAGGGGGCGCCACCTGGGCGACACCCACTCCCCTGTAGCTCTCCGGGTAGCTGCCTGCCTTTAAGGCTACTGCTCAAGATAAGGGCGGGAAGTGGAGGAAGAACACAGTGCAAAGAGAAGTAAATTGAAGGGAAAATAAGGACCAAGCAAATAACGACCTTCCCCCTATATTCCTTTGCCTCAGGAGAAAATTCACTTACCCCTGAGTTACGTGCTGGCCCTGCAAGTCGGCAGTCTAATGTGGGAGGGGGTTGGAGAGCTTTCCCTGACGTCTTTCTCTTCAATGTTTATCAGTTGGTCTCAATACTACACTTCCAGAAATTTGATTACTGTCAAGAATCCCTTAATCCCTTGCGGAGGCATTTTCAGATCTATGGACCACACTTTAATTTGTATTAAAAACAAGTTACAATGATGGTAGCAACCAAAGTATAACCTGTTAATTATCTTCATGATACCAGGTAATAAAAATGTTTCAGTAACATATCAAAGATACATAAAATGTAAAGATACTTGGATTTATTTGTATATGGGCGATGACTAAGAAGAATGGAAGAATTCTTTCTGCACATGGCAGGAGATGGCTAGTTTCCCACAGCTCCTGATTTTTCTTCTATTCAAGTGACGTGGCATGAGGGAAAGGAGGAGGGGTGAGCTCTCAGAGAAGAGAGAATGGGCTGGGCAGGGCAGGTACCCCAAAGGTGTCTGGTACACGTGCATTCATCTTTCAGTTAATTACTGTTAACCTCAACGGGATGAGCATATGTTTAATTTATGTTGTTGTTGTCAAATGCAGTGAATATATCCTGGACCTACTGGAAAGTGGAAGAGAGAAGTTTCTAGTGTTTGCACATCATAAGGTGGTTCTGGATGCAATTACTGAAGCGCTTGAGAAAAAGGTAAGCTCCTTTGGAATTCCACACAGGATGCCCTTTTTGTGTCACCTGCTAAGTTGTTCCGAGCAGGCTGAGGTCCGATCAGCAGAGACGTGAGATGATGGTTTTCGGAAACATTGCTGGACTTTCTGAAGGATTGTTCTTGCTTGGAGAACTGTTGGGTGGGTCAGAATATTTTCCCAGCATGTCATTTACTTTCCTCCATGCTCTGTGCGGATATTTAAGCATCTCGCTTTGAGAATATCTCCCAGTGGATCGTCCATCATTCTCTGTAAATAATTAGAAAATCGACAAGAGGGGCCATAGCAGAAATCATTCTCCTGTGTGAAGACAAGTATTAGTATGAATATCCTCTTCCCTTTCTTCCTTTTCTTCCTCCTTATTACTGTCAAAGTGACTTTCTTAATTGTACATGGCCGTGTGCGAACTTCAATGCAGAGTTTAACGGCCCTCATTAAATCAAGTGAAAAATACCTAGAAGGGTTTTCTAGGATGTTCATGAAAACTTAACACATCATATTTTCACCCCCTTTTTCCTTTTCGGTTAAATTTAGGATTATAAATTATCTCTTGTCTTTCTTTACTTTTTATATATATGTAATGGTTTAAGTGTACGAAAGAATATAGAGGAATAAACAACAAACTCCCATTTCCCCCATCCATATTTAATAAATGAAAGGTTCTGCTGAATTTATTTCAAAGTTTCTGTTTTAAGTAATAAAAGATGGGTGCCCTGCGGTAGCCCTCTAATTCATTCCCCGTTCTTCCTCCTCAGATATAACCTCTCTCTGGAACCATCCCCTTCTGTGTTGTCATACTGTAGAATTACATATTTTTAAACAATATTAGTCCTCTTTTTAACACGTATTAATTTAAATGGTAGCATACTGTAAGTATTCTGCAGTTTACTTATTTGCCCAACACTATTTCTGAGAATCCTCTGTGTAGCATTACGGGTTTGGTTCATTCACTGAAACTGCTCAATAGTATCTCCTTGGATAACGGTGCCATAGTTTATCCATTCTCCTTCTGATGGGTGTTGAATCTGATTGACAGTTTCTGCTATTATGTGAATGTTTTTATGTATTTATATGTACATACATAGGCATGCCTTGTGTGTGGGGAGCGTGCCCAGATAGGAGCTTGCATGATCGATGGACAGGCTCATCTTCAGCCCCGCCAGGTGTTGTCAAGTTGCTCTCCAAGGAGGTTATTCAGATTTGCAATCTCGCCGGCGGCGTTTGAGGACTCCTGCTGTTCTGCTTAGTATTAACCAGACTTTTTACTTTACCGACCCAGTGACAGGACATTTCCTTTCCTTCTTACTTTAATTTGTATTTCCCTACCAGTAAAAGGTGCATGCTTTATGTGTTTATTGGGCACTTCAGTCTCTCTTCTGTGTGTATTCTGTTTATGTCCTTTGCCTGTTTTCCTGTTGGATTTTTTGTCTTTTTCTTACTGATTCGAAAATATTCTTGGTAAAGTCTAGATATTCATCCTGTATCAGTTATGTTTTATCTTTTCACTTTAGGTTTCTATTCAACAGAAATTTTAAATTTTTATTTCAATTTCTAATTATAATGTATTTCAAGTATTATTAATTTTTTCCAATATGGTTTTTAATTTTTATGACTGATTTAAGAAAACTTTCCTGAAGTCATGAAGATTTTCTCCTGTATTTTTTTCTGAAAATTATAGAGGTTGATCATTAATCCACCCAGTTTAAATTTTGTTGATGTGATACAGGTATTCAGCCAATAGAATTAAAAGCTATAATCCCTGGAAAAAAATCAGTCATTTCTACTTTCAAGAACTCCAAGACAATTAATTGGAAAACTATTAGAGTACCTGAGTTTAGTGGGGTGCCTGGATTCCAAATAAATATACTAAAATAAATTACTTTTTTATTGTACCAGCTATAGCTAATTATTTAATGTAATGGGGAAAATGCAGGCAGCAACAAAAGCTATAAAGTACCTAATAATAGTCTTACCCCCCAAAAAAGTAGAAACTAATGAACAATTGCAGACACTTGTGCCATACTCTGTGTAAAGGCTAAAAAGTGTAAAAACGCCTGTCCTTCCCAAGTTAATTTGTAGATTTAATTCAATTTTTATAAAAATTCCACTTAGGTGTTTAAGGAAACTTTATACTATTATCTCAAAATATAAGCAGGAGACAGTTTTTAAAAAGGAGAGTAATGTTGGCAGAGTTGTGCCTCCATATATTAAAATCTGTTATAAAACTCAGTCATGCTGGGCCAAGAACTTGTGGCCAGATGCGTAGAACAGAATAGATAGCCCTTTAGTGTAAATTAAACAAATACGTGATCAAGGAATTGTTACAAACCAGGTTTAATTCACTCAACAAATAAAATTTGGGTAACTGGAGGAGAACTTGAATGAAACTTGACTTCACTGTTCACTATATTAAACTCCAGATGAATCAAAGTTCTTTGAAACCATAAAGTATTAGAAAATATAGGCAAACACACAGCTGATCACTGGATGGCGGAATGACTTTGTAAGGATGAAAACAAAGAAATTACAAAGTTCTTTATTGATTCCAATTATCTGAGAAATGGGTCCATTCTGTCACACACGTACACAGTGGTTAAATCACGGTGGTTTTTCACATATTTTTTCTTGAAGGGCATTTTGGCTGTTACTTAATGCACATGCTAATTCTACCAAACTCCTCTTCTAGGAATTTATTCTAAGGAGATAACCAGACCAGTTAGAAAGATTTATATACAAGAATACAAGTCCTGTTGTTATTTATAATGTTGAATAATTAGAAAGCTAAATGTTCATCAGTAGGTATACTGTCCCTGCAGTGGTGAAAAATAATGATGTAGATCAGTGGTTCTTAACTCTGTGGCTATCCCTGGACCCTTTAAGAGTCTGGAAGCTGCCCCCCTTCACTCCCTCCCTGTCCCCGCAGCGGGTGCAGCATGTCCGCATCGATGGCTCCACCTCCTCAGTCGAACGAGACAGCCTGTGCCAGCAGTTCCAGCTGGCCAAGGGGCATGCCGTGGCCGTGCTGTCCATCACCGCCGCCAACATGGGCCTCACCTTCTCCTCGGCCAACCTGGTGGTATTCGCCGAGCTGTTCTGGAATCCAGGGGTAAGGGATGCGGGGGACTTGAAGTCCCTGAGCATGCTCGCGGCCGTGGGGAGGAAGGAGCCGGGGTCAGTCAGGAAGACGAGGTCTCTGCGAGCTGTCCCTGGCGCCAGCCGCCCCTGCACCCGATTCCGTTTCCCCGTGTCATCCTCACTTAGCAGAAGTGAGAGCCCACACATCTCCGGGCTGGCTGTTCGATCTTCACAACAGCCCCTCCGTGCTAGCACGGACACCATCTTATCAGTGGGAGGGCTGAAGTGTTTGAAGGCTAGAAGGAATCTTAGAAGCCACCTCTCTGCGAGGAAGCCGGGGCACAGATAAGCGCATCGCTGTCACCAAAGAGGAGCACGTGGCAGCACCACGCCGCGGCCCAGGCCTCTGGCTTTCCACCTCACCGCTTCTATTAGCCATCACTGTGGCTGCTATAACCATTCGGGCCACGACAGGGCGACCGCTGTGAGCGTTCCCTGGACATGGTCACTGTCCCCACTGGCCTTGTTTGCTCAGCTGAGGGCTGTGTCCGCAGAGAGAAGACATTGGTTTGCACTCATAAAATTTTCTCCAGAGCTCCAGAAAGAGCTTATTTCCCCTCACTCGTTCTCATATAGTGTGGCTCTCACTGGCCACACACAGGTGATGAGCTTCAAGGTGAAATGCGTTTTATAATGGAAACAGTGCTCTTGGTTTTCATTATTCTTTGTAGGGCTTCCACCATATAAAAGAAACCACTCGACCCCCTGTCACATATGGCCTCTCCCTTTGGTGCATATGTTGATTTAACTAGGAGCAACCAGTTTTATGCCATGGAGAGAAGGGAATGTGCCAGGTTTCCTTCGGTGTCCCTCACAGCCTGACGACAGCCAAAGCTCACTCCCTGTTCACAGCACCCAGCGCTGTGTGCAACACAGAAACACCGTCCACAGCTACCCAGCTGCAGATTGAGTTCCCCAGCTGGTGTTTTGTTTAGGTCTGCCTTTTTTCAGATGACGGGTCATTTGTAGGCAGAGGCTTGTGGGCCCTCCACCAGGAGACCCAGCAGTGAAGTCCTTTGAGGAAGAAGAGTTATGATGGGGCTTGAGGGCCAGGGGCTGCCTGCTGTGGTGGGCTGAGCCGCTTCAGGCCTTGATCTGCATACATCCTGATCCCCGGGCCTTGCAGGTGCTGATGCAGGCTGAAGACCGGGTGCATCGCATTGGACAGTCGAGCTCCGTGGGCATCCACTACCTGGTGGCGAGAGGCACGGCTGACGACTACCTTTGGTACGGCCGGCTACAGGCCAGGTGTTGGGGTTGAGCAAGGGTGGACGCCGACGATGTATTTCCTTTGCTACCTTAGGGCTTCTGCTTTTGCTCAGGGCTTCCTCTCACTCACATCAGGACCACGTCCGGCTCCTTCCCAGCATTCCCTGGGGCCTCCGGGGTGCATAGGGAGATCATGCAGGAATAAGGGGGTGTGACTCCTTCCCCACTGGCCTGAGACAAAGGAAGAGACTGATTGTGATGAAATGGCAGATAGAATTTGTAAAACACTCAGTTTCCAGCCATGGAAGCGCTTGCCAATAGGGAGTGACAGCCCCGTTTGCCCCCTTGTGGTATGCGTTGGGTCATTAAGGCCCCATCTTATAGCTGCTGGACCATTGGGCCAGAGTGGCTCACCCGGGGCCACATGATGCTTTGATAACACAGCTGGGGGTTCATGTGTGTTACCTAAGCAAAAAATCCCCAAATGCTCATTCCTAGTTCCATTTCCCCTTCCTGATATTAAGTTTCTTGATGATCTCAGTGTCCACTACTCCTCTTTGTCCCTCCTTATGACTGAGGGTGTCTTACCCCTGCACTGTGTGCAGGTTGTCCCTACGTCCTTCTCTTGGTTTAGTGAGTTTGTTAATTGTGCAGCTCATAACAACACCAGGTTCAAAATGTTGCAGTGAGGCAGCATTTATTTCCTACCTGTCTTCCAGTACAGCGAATTTTGAACCTCATGATGGGAGCCCAAAATTGGTTGGTTCACAACTGAGAGAAGGCAGGTATTTCAGGTGGGCATTTGCGCCTTGAGAGATACAAAGACGTGAAACAGTAAGCACGTTACTGCCCCCTCAGAGCAAGGTGGGCGCGCTCGTTTTACTCGGTCTGTGCAGGCCGGATTCACTGAAGCCTATTTCTCCCCAACAGGCCCCTAATCCAAGAGAAGATTCGAGTTCTGGTTGAAGCTGGGGTTTCTGAGGCCAATTTTTCAGAAATGACAGAAGCTACTGATTACATCTACAAGGTAACAGCCACACATGGCTCCTCACCACTGGGGCAGAAGGAGGCAATAAGGGGCCCGCCAGCCCTTGGCTCCTGAGCAGGAAGGTATGAATCAGTCCTGGGACCTCCCCCTGCCCAGGAGCTGAACGTGACGGCCCGCGGTCATTCTCAGGTCCATCCCCATGGGCATCCTTTTTGGACCAAGTGACGGCACAGACTCCTCCTGCTTCGGACCTTCCCTCAGAGATTCTCATAAAACCACAGCTTGCAAATGCTGTCCATTCCCTCAGGTCATTAGAAACTGACAGAATTCTTCTAGTGGCAACTGCTGAATTATTGCAAAAACTATATAGCAACACCCCATAGCAGAGCTGCCACCTGAACGTGTCCCCAGCACAGAATGAGGAATATTCAAAGTCAGGTATTGCTTTATATAACTTATTTCCCCTCAGTCGTTGCAGTTTATTCCAGTGTCTCCCATTTTGTAGAGGGGTGAACTGAGGCATGCAGAACAATGAGTCTTGCCCACAGTCACTGGCCTTGTAAAGACAGCCCAAGGTAGCCGCTTCCCAACTCAGCCCCACAATTCCTTCTGCTACAGCCCTCTTGTTACCTAGGAGAGTAAGAGGCCAGTGAGCATCCTCCCATGGCCAGGCAGGCCTGGCCCCAGGTGCTGTGGCAACGGTGTTGGCCCCTGGAGAGGACAGCTGGGCCCAGCCAACCTGCCCTGGCCTAGCACTCCCACTCAGAGGCTGCCACTCCTCCTCCTCCTCCTCCTCCTCCTCCTCCGTTTCAGTGAAACTCAGCAGAGAGGGGCAACAGGTGCGGGGGCTGGTGTTTCACTCACTCTGGTGGTGACATGGAAGGCGAGGTCTTGGGAGGTACTGCCTGCCAGACAGCGACCCCTAAGAGAATTGTTTCTAACAAGAGAGCCTAGACAGCCTGAGCCTCACACAGGAAGGCGGCCTCACAGTCCTCGTCAGGAAACAATGGTGCCGCCTTTTTCCCGTGGAGCTGCCGAGCATCGGGAGCCGAGTTGTAGCAACAGAGTCTTATAGGAGACCCTGAGACTTAAGGAGTCTGAGGACCCGATCTTTCACTTCATTTCCTTAGCAACTAAATCTCCAAACGTAATTAGGGTGATGAGTAAGGTCAGAGATCATATTTTTAAATAGAGAGTGTAAATTATCTTTTTAGATATAAACAGTTAATAAACCAATTTTAAAGCCATCTAATCTTTAAGCTTTTTAAAGAACTCTGTAATTCAGCTGAATGGTAAATATTGTAACAGAGCCTTCATTATTATATGCCCTGTGAAAGAAAGAGCCTTATTTTTCAAGGATCCTCAACCATTGAGAATAAATTTATAAGTTTATTTATAAATAAGCCAATTTAGTCACCTGGCCTTACCCTCATTTACTCTGAATTAGTTAAGAATCTCTGCCTAAAGTACAGGTGCAATAAATATTTATCAATATTTATTTTGATTAATAATTAAGTCAATTAATTTTTTAATTTAAATAGGGCTGAAAATTTCATCTGCTACTAGGAAAACAAAATGTTGCCTCCTGTGTAGGAGACAAAAGCAAAGAGGTTATGTCTCGCTGCGAGGGGAAGGGAAGTACCAGTCTGATATGGGAGCGTGCCTGCTCTGAGCAGCACGTAGCGTTCCCATCACCATCATCGAACGCACGTTAACGGGTGCAGTAGGCTGCCTTGCGTGTGGCTTTTCCTTGGCCTTGCAGTTGTTCAGCTGGAGGGGGGCACGTGCACAGTGTGGGGCTGACCTCAATGGTATTTAATATCATGTCCCTTTTTTTTAAGGTTTAATTTATTTATATTTAGAGAGAGGGGCAGGGAGGGAGAAAGAGAGGGGGAGAAACTTCAGTGTGTGGCTGTCTCTCACAAACTCCCTACTGGGGACCCAGCCTGCAACCCAGGCATGTGCCCTGACTGGGAATCAAACCAGCGACCCCTTGGTTTGCAGGCCAGCACTCAACCCATTGAGCCACACCAGCCAGGGCAATATCACGTCCTATTTGAAAGGACAACCATTTCTCCTTTTTTTTTCTTTACCCAACAAGTAGAAGAGAAGATGTCAGACACTGAGGCAGAAAGGCTGCTTTAGTGATAGGAACTTACTGAGCAGGCCTGCACTCACCGCGACACAGCACCTGCCAGCATGAAGTGTGCGACCTCGCGCCTATGTATTCTGTCACCAGCCACAGTGGCCGGAGTCAGCGCTGAAGCCTGGGCTCTTCTATCTTTCCTTTTCTTTCTCTGATGCAGGACCCCACGCAGCAGAAGATCTATGACCTATTCCAGAGGTCCTTTGAGGAGGATGGAAGCGACAAGGAGCTCCTAGAGGCAGTGGAGGCCTTTGACCCAGCAAGTGCTTCAGAAGCATCTGGAAGTGGTTCCCAGGACCTCAGGGACTCGCCGGATGAAAGCACATTGACAGACAGCCCAGTGAAGAAGAGGAGATTTGAATTTTTTGATAACTGGGACAGCTTTACCTCTCCTCTGTAAGAGGGGCAACAACGGCATTTAAAAATCATGGAATTCATTAAAATAAAATAGACCTTTAATTTTTAAAGGCTGTGCTCTTCTTGTCATGACAGCGGTGCCGGTCTCTCTCTAATCTCAGCGACTTTCCAGGCCAAGGATCAACATTTCCTTTCCAGCCTCATAATGTGTGGGTTTGTTTGGGTCTTAATTAACCTTAGCTTTCCTGGTTGAGAAATAGAGACAGTAGGTTGTAGTAGTGGTAATTCGTATTCTTTATATAATGAGATGCTTCCAGCACAACCCCCAAATATGAATTTCGAACACTGATTGACTCAACAAATATTTATAGAGCACTGAATACGTGCCGGGCGCCGTTCCGGGTGCTGGCAGTAATTTCGCGAACACGAGAGAAAAAGTGTGCGCCTTTGCACTGGTTGTCCTAGGAAGAAAAATAAAGTAAGGAGGTAAGGGATTAGAGCTGGGGTAGATGAGCTTTTGCTGTACATAGCCAGGTAGTAAATATTTTTGGCCTTATGGGCAGGACATCTCCGTTGGAACCACTCAGCTCTGCTACTGTAGTGCAAAATAACCACAGACAATCCAGAAATGTGATTACGGTTCTTTTCCAATAAAACTCTGGACCCTGAAATTTGAATTTTGTATAATTTTCATGTGTCACAAATTATTGCTCTTGATTTATTTTCAGTCACTTAAATATGTAAAAACCACACCGGGCTCACAGGCAGTGGGCAGGGCTTGGCCTGCAGACCATAGTTTGCTCCCTCCTGGTTCTGAGCAGCGCTGTCCAGTATAACATAAGCCACATATGTGATTTTAGTTTCCTAGTATTTTCTAGAGTATTTCAGAAAATAAAGAGGGATGAAATCAATACTTTATTTAACCCAACAGATTCAAAATACTGTCATTTCAACATAAAATCACTAAAATTTTCTTTCTCTGCCTGTCTTTCTCTCTCTTGTCCCGGAGGTCCTCCAAAGCAAGGTTTATTTACACCATGTAGCCTCCATATTTTCAGGTACACCACCAGAAATATACCTCTGAAATTTATTGAGAGCCATCCAGCCATTTCTGTGTGATTTAGTAAAAGATACTTAGACTTATTTATATAGAGACCATATACCTTTGGGTTTAAGAAAGGATTTCTTCACTAACTTCTTTTCCTTCTGTCCCTCGCAGCTCAACCCAGACATATTACACACCCGAACAGTCACTGTGTTTTCTGGAAATGTCAGTTGGAATGAAGAAAGTGTAGGTCCATCTCATCCCCTTTCTGTCCGTTAAAGAGTTTTACTAAAGGTCCCCGCCCGCACCCCCGGATCCACTGGCACTGTCTGTGCCTTCTCATCAGGGTCATTAAGTGAAATCTTGTTCCCTGAGTGACCCTGGTTAGTATCTGCTTGCAGGGCCCGGCGTCAGGAAGATCCTGTCAGCCTTGATCTGCGTGTGCTTGAATTGATCATGTCTTTGCCTTCCTGGCCCCGCACAAGCCTTTCTCTAGGTCAGAGGGAGAGCTGGGAATCAGAGCTGGAGGTGCCGTCCCCTCACTGAGGGCTTTTGGGCTTTGTCTTGTCTGTGCATTCTTGCCTATTGGAACCTTGATGCTTTATGAAGTTCTTTTTAGGTGAAATTTAAACTGAAAAGCGGATAAAAAGTCCAACTACATTTTTTTACCCCATCCTTTCACTCCTTAACCAAGTTCAGGATTATAAGGTTAAAAAAAAAAGGCTGGGAAGCTTAAAGGGGCTTCATTGGAGCAGTCTCTCATACTTGCATTTTCCTTTGGTCTTGCGTTTTCGTGCAGGGGCTCTGGGTAGGAAGTGGACTCGTAATCATAGCACAGGGCACTGAGAAGCCTGTGAGTTGTAGCCTTTTGGATATTATGACAGCCAACAGTTACTTTTTTGCAACACCTGCTCACCCCACCCAACCCCCCAGCCCCATTATATAGATTTTATTGAGTACCAGGTACTCGTCCTCTGTTTTTAATCCCCTTTTTGGGGAATAAAAAAATATGGAGTTGGCCAAAAAGCTCATTTGTTTTTTTCCAAAGTTATTTTGTTTTTTTTCCATGAGATGGCTCTAGTAGTGCTTAGTTGTCTTGAACTTGATTCGAAACAATTTTGTTAAGAGTGTATTGTGACAGCTGTCATGTCAGCATGCATTAAAAAAAAAAGAATTGGTGAATTTTTGTTTAGCTATTTTAATATCGAAGATGGGAGAAAACATGCAACATTTTTGGTATATTATGCCTTATTATTTCAAGGAAGGAAAAATGCAACTGAAGCACACAAAAAAGATTTGTGCAGTGTATGAGGAAGGTGCTGTGACTGATCAAAATTGTCAAAAGTGGTTTGCGAAGTTTCATGCTGCAGATTTCTCACTGGATGATGTTCCATGGTCGGGTAGACCAGTTGAAGTTGACAGCGATCAAATCGAGACATTAATTGAGAACAATCAATGTTCTACCATGCAGGAGATTACTGACATGCTCAAAATATCCAAACCGATAAAGTTACTAGTGAAAATAAAAAAATATGTCTTTTATTTTATGGAAAAAACCATATGGACTTTTTGGCCAAACCAATATAATAAACAAAAGAGCTTACAAAAATGCTTAACAAATCATGATCCCAAGATCATAAATATGATACCTTCTAGAAGCTTTATTGTTTGGCTTTCAATGTTTAAATCTACAATCCACTGGCAGTTTTGTACATAGGGTAAAGTCAAGGATAACTTTTTTTTTCTGTATGAATATGCAGTTATCTGAGCACCGTCTGCTAAAAAGACTTGCCCTTTATATGCTGCTCCACAGCGACTTCTTTCTCACTGTAACAAATTTGATGTAAAAATTAATCCAAAAATGTGTAAATAAGGAAATGACACCCTGGCTGCTGTAGCCCAGTGGATTGAGCACCAGCCTGCGAGCCCGAGTGGCTCGGGTTTGATTCTCAGTGAGGGCACATGCCTGGGTTGCAGTCCTGGTCCCCAGTAGGGGGCGTGCACATTGATGTTTCTCTCTCTCTCTTTCTCCCTCCCTTCCCCTCTGTCTAAAAATAAAATAAATAAATATATATATAAAATAAAAATAAAATCTTTAAAAAAAAGAAATGACATCCTACATTCTCATTCCTTCTACTCTTGGCCCAACTTGCTAGAAGTCATAACTTAATATAAGCAATTTGGGATAGAGCCACTGGTAGTATATTCCCGATGTGTATAATTATATAGAAATACACAACAGGTCCTCAAACAAATAACATTGTTTCATTCAGTGTCCTTTTGTTATAACACTGATGAGACGATGTAGGAACTTAGCTCTTGTTTATGTCAATCAGCCTATGGTACAATTGGTTTCCTTATGTGTCGTTTCACTTAAAGTCACAGATCCTATCAATGACATTAAGGATTACAGAATAACTCCGTTCCTGATAGATGTGTTGCCTGTGACAATGCCCTGTGAAACCTCCATTAAAACAACAACTAGAATGCATTTAAAGTGACTCTGTGGAGAGAAGGAGGGGGAAAGAATCCATGTGCTAAATGCATTTCCCACACCGGATTCTTTCTAGGTGTCAGTACTCAGCCTTGGCCCCCTCTTGCTGAGTCAGCTCTTCTCTGCAGAGCTAAGGTTCTTAGCAGCCTCTCTGCAAATTTTGCCCATGTCTGTGGCCACGAGACACCCTGGTGAAGAGCAAGCAAGAGTTCTTCAGGCGGGATGTGAAGGAACAACATGGAGCCTGGTTCTCCAGAATAAACCCTGTCTCCAGCATGAGATAAACTGGGGATGATCCTTGCACCTCAGATTTCTCTGAAGGATAAATGTTCCATATGCCCCCAAGAGAACTGGTGGACTCAACAGCTAAAAGAACTCTCTGGAAGCAACTTTTAACTGACTTTTCTAAAGGTAAAAGTGAATTTTGAATGATCTGAGGACCAAGGGTGACTCACCAGAGATTTTTACTGAGACTTTTACAGATACACATTACAGTTAATGATCTGTACACCTGATGGTCCTCAGATGGGGATGGAGATTATGTGCCCCCGGATAAGACAAATTGAGATTTTTATGGGAGGCACAATTCTCTGAAGCCCCTGGGAGATGATTTCATGAGCATGCCATCAGTACCTCCTCAAACTTGCTATTTAAAAAGAATTGTTTAGTTCTGACAAATTGTCCTGAACATGACCAGTTTCCTCCTATTATGGAGTATCCCATTTCAGCCACTCTGTTGCAATCTTACTCACGTAGGGGATGGATGTGAGGAGGTGATAAATGTTCTAAATGATGATCTGAACTAAACTCTAGAGCCAGGTCAGGAGAGCGCCCCTCAGCTTGGGCTGCCCTCACGTGAGGCGGGCCAAACTCACCCACTGCCCAGGGCAGGCGAACTCTGCCGCCTGCCTGGGGGCACAGACTGGAGCATCAGAGTGCTTGTTTTTTAACACTGCTGCCGCTAGTCTGTTCTTGCACCCGTGTGTATACATTTTTGTTTTAATGTATAGTTTTCTGGGAGCAGGGCATGGTTTTGGTGGAAAGGTTTCCAAAAATCATCCCCCAAAGTGCAGCGTGTTTCTCTACTGGGGAAGGAGAGGCTTGCTCCTTGGGCCCCTTGCTACTCTTCATCCCAAAGAAGAAGAGGGTCCAGGGAGCCTGTGATGGAACTGAGAGAACTTGAGCACATCCCACTCCCTTGGGGGACCTCAGGTAGCAGTAGCTGTGACGATAACAGGTTCATTTTGTTCAAGGTAAAGAGATTGAGAAGAAAAGCGATGGGCATATTTCTAAGGGAAGCCAGGAAGCAGCTCTGTTGTAGTCCCCTAAGTATGGTAGAAGAGGAACTAGCATTGAAAAAGCATCAAGACACAATGAAATCAGGTCTTATCACCATCCTAACAATAACAGTCATCACTTTGAAATGCCCATTAGGCACTTCATCAAAGTTATTTCATCCTCCCAAGAACCTGACAAGGGGTATGGAATGAGATACTCACTTTGCAGCTGAGGAGACAGCTTGAATGGTGTGATATGGTAGAAAGAGCACTTGTCTGGAAGTCATTTATTAGTTGTATGACCTTGAGCAAGTCACTTGACCTCCCAGGAGGCCTCAGTTTCCAGAATGGGTTAATTATCTTGCAGGGGTGTCTAACCCGTGGACCGCAGGCCACATGCGGCCCAGGGTGGTTATGAATGAGGACCAACACAAAATCGTAAATTTACTTAAAAACTTTTTTTTTTTTTCTCATCAGTTCTCTTAAGTGGCTGTGTATTTATGTGTGGCCCAGAGCCACCAAAAGGTTGGACACTCCTGCCCAGAGCCTTTTTTAGTTCTGACGTTAAGTGTATTGACCCAGACAAACTAAACCCTTTACAAACCCATCTCACCATCATATCATGCAAGGTACCACTTCCCCTTCCAACAAGTATCCATTACCACGGACTTACCAGGCTCTCCGCTCCGTCCTGGGATGCAGAGGCAGACACATGGGCCCTGCCCTCACGCAACTGACTTGCGGAGACCTTGGGTTGTTTTTTTTAAACAGACTATTACCATCTTATGTTAGCATGGTGCATCAGAGTGGAGCCTTGGTTTTTAGTCTCCACTGTGCCAGCCCCCCTGCACAGGGCCTGCCGCTTTTAAAAGATATGATGTAGGAAAAAGAACGATTTGGAGTCATAAGATTTAAGCACTTCTGGAAGCCAAGAGCCAGTGAGCAAGTCCCATAAAACTTGAATCCTTCCTGGTCCATAAAGTGGAGGAAACGATACCTGCACTGCAGGATTTGTGAGATGTAAGATAACGTGAATCCATAAAGGTGCTTCTACTATAGTTTGTTGCTACAATTTGTCAATCACGATAAACCTGGCGGAGACGCTCCTTGCCACACTCCCCAGCAGGCTGCGCGTTCGAAGAAACCTCCAGACCATAGAGCTCAGGTTCTAGCTGGGCCTCACATCCACCACTTCCTTTCGCCTTCCAAAAATCGCGCCTGCGCAGTGCGCTACTTCCTCTTGGGGTCCGACATACTTCGGGGAAAGATGGTGAGTGTCGGTCTCACTGAGGCCTAGGTTGTTTATCCACCTGCATCTGTCCTGCTCTTGTTTTCTTCGCCCTAACCCACCTCTGCTGGGCAGCCCTGTCCTGTGTCCGCGGCGTCTGTGCCCTCGCCGCTCCTCTTGGACGCAGACTGCAGCGGAGGGACGGAGTGGAGTGGCTGGTCGGGGCCCGGCCCATTCGGGCCGCGTTAGGAGGGAGTCAGGAGCATCGGCTCACCCTGGCCCTGGGTGCACCGGGGTGGAGTGGGGGCGGCTACGGTACAGGCAGGGGCTGGGTGGGTGGCAGAGTGGTTACGGAGGCGCTTGGAATTGGGGGAGTGGGGCAAACTGTCTGTTACAGGGTCCTGATATCGCTGGTTTTTTCTTACCAGGCTAAACGCACCAAGAAAGTCGGAATCGTGGGTAAATACGGCACCCGTTATGGCGCCTCCCTCAGGAAAATGGTGAAGAAAATTGAGATCAGCCAGCACGCCAAGTACACTTGCTCCTTCTGTGGCAAAGTAAGCTCGGGCTCCGGGGGAAGAGGGGGACGCAGGTGTCCTTCCGGGCGAAGCCTCGCCTGCTTTGTAAACAGCGCTGGTTCTGAGCTGTTGAGCAGTTAGAGCCGTGCGTACTGCGGGTGATCAGTTACACGGTGTTGGAGCTTGTTGCATACTTTAGATTTGGTGACACGTTTTTCACTTGAAAACCACTTGGGAACTTAAGGGTAAAAAATTACGAGAGTCCCAGTCTAAGCCAAACCTGCATTGTGGAGATGACACTGTCGGTTCTGTCTACTGGAGCTCGTAGATTTTCCCGTAGTGTCTGTACGTCTGTCTGCTGAGCTTGATCGCTGCAGCCTTTGCTTTTGTTGTTTTGGGTGGGGGGGGGGGTGTGTGTCTCATATCTTTGGCAGTATCACAATGATGAGTGCAGATTTTGCATTAGAGAACTTAGGGGTATTAGAAACATGTAATCTCACTAAAGACACCAACTTTCGTTTTGTAGTGTAAGTCAGACTCCTGGGTGCGTTTGATTCACAGGGAAAATTGGTTGTCCTTTACAGACCAAGATGAAGAGGCGCGCTGTGGGGATCTGGCACTGTGGCTCCTGCATGAAAACCGTCGCTGGTGGTGCTTGGACCTACAAGTGAGTCCGTTTCTTTGTGATGTTGGGAAGTATGTGGCCCAGTCATAGTTGAGGCTTAATACTCTTTGGGCTGGTTTTAACTCTTTACAAGACTGGGAAAGTAAGGCTGCTTTTTTTTTTTCTTTTTCTTTCTCTTCCTGAGACTTTAGAGTTATGGTTTGCTGAGAGGTATTCAAAGAGTAGAAATAAAACTACTGAAATAAAAAAATTAAGCCTTGATTGACATTAAAGTCCTGAGGGTCCTCCCCCTGAGCATTGTCATGACGTTGCACAGGTTTGGTAGTGGGGAGCACGTGCAAGCTGTCACTCTAGAAATTAAGAGTCGCTTAGCTTATTAACTGTGTGGAAACTTGTGGCTGTCTGGACCACCACACCTTTGTCACTCACGGCCTGGGTTGGGCCTTCGTGAGCCTAACAAGGGCTAGGTGGTCCTGCTGAGACTAACCCTGTGCTAGCTGTGGATTGCGTGACCTCATGAACCGATTCCTTTCTGGAAGTTGGGATTCTTTGGTGACTCTGAAGGGGTCTAATCTTGGAATTCATTGCTGACCTTGAAGGTTGAGGTGTTCTTCCTCTGGCCAGTGTCTCAGCTTGTGCTGTCCAATATACTAGCCACCGTTGTCAAATGATTTGGCTAGTGTGGTTGGAGAATTGAATTTTAATTTAATTTTAAAACTGAAGCACTGTAAATTGGAAAATGTTGAAATAATTTTAATGGGTTTATGTATATGCACCTGTGAGATTTTAGGAGGGTAGGAGGCAAAGTGGGGAGTAGGGAGTTCTCTTGGTTGTAATAGTAAAATGAATTAGCAGTCACATACCCACAATATGGGGTGGGTGGGGATGAGATGTGTTTTTCAGGTAAGGTTCCTAAATTTTGTAGTAAAACTTTGTAGTTATTTTAATAGCTGTCTTTCCAAAATGTACTTAAGTCTGCTCTGCCGCCTTAGACATTGTTTTCTTGGTACCTCTAATTTATTGTACCATTTTACAGTTTATTAGTTTCTTCTGGCATTTTGTTCATTACCTTTTTATGAGTGCAGGTCCGTCTCTTGCAACCATTTTCCATGTTAATCTGTTGATGCTGTGTTGTCTGAGAAGCCAGATGCATGAGATTGCCTGTCTCATTCTGCAAGAGCCTGGAGACATGACTCATAAAGGATATCATGCCTCCTCGTTTAGACTGTAATGTGAAAATGAGGCAGACCTACTCATTAGCCATTTCACATGTTGACATAATTATGTTGGAACCAAATTTGTTTTTCTTTCCAGCACCACTTCTGCTGTCACAGTAAAGTCCGCCATCAGAAGACTGAAGGAATTAAAAGACCAGTAGAAGCTCCACAATTTGAAGCATTACTAGCTGATAATAAATGGGTTAATTTATGTAACAAAGTTACTTTGGTTTGTTAATTTTGTTAAGTAGATGTTCTGGTTTACATTATATTTTACTTTCTGAAAAAATGACTTGCAAATTAAAATCCTTCTAATTTTTCAGTAGTCAAATGATAATATAATATAAGGATATAAGCTTTACAGGTTAGATATGTCTTAGCCTTTTATGTCTTTTTTTGCCCATTCATCTTAGAGATACATTGGTTCAAATTGTGCAAACTTGGTTTTAAATCACAGTTTTTTAATGTTTTTAAAGGTATGATGGACATATACTTCCTCTTTTGATATTTTGTCTGACCATTGAATCATCATCTTCAGAAAACTGAAATAGTTAGGATTTCAGAACAAATTTTGCAAATATCTGTACCATTCTCCATTTTTCAGTCTGCACACAAGGATTCCCAGGATTTTGTTACTTGGCGTGCTGTAGATGGTCACACTAAAAACAAAGTTCCTTGTAGGTATTTAAGAGTTGTGAATAGTTGCGATTATGATTACCTTTCTTCACCTTTATTTAGGCCATCTCTTAAATGCTCTGTAAGGCCTGTGCTCAGATTTATCCCTTCAGTCTGCACTGGCTCTGGCACAGACTCTCTCGGAGTAACACCCTGTGCCAAGCTCTTATGAGACCAATAGCAGCAGTAACTATAGGATTTTTAATTTGGGTTATTGCTGCTCCTGACAGTTCTGTTCACTGTCATACCCGTAGTACCTACTGTAATTCCCTGCACACTGTAGGCTTAAATGTTGAGTAAATGTGTGTGTGGATCTCAGTTTTATAACAAAGTAGTGTTAACTGACTGTACTGTGAGGCGTCATTAAATGCTATTAGGAGTAGGACCAGAATGGGCAAGTCAGGATTGCAGTGAAGTTTGACACAGGTCTTCGGAATCCCCAGGTGAAAGGCTAGGATTCCACATCAGCACAGGGAGGTAAATTAGCTTTGGGTTGCTAGGCAGTTGCGTGGTGTGGGTTTAGTTAACCTCTCTGCATCAATTTCCTGAACAATGCCTGATATGGTAGAATGGGGTTTACGAGGGGTGCTAATTTGGAGTCTTGTTTGAAAGTTTTCATGTAACTTTGCTTAGGAATTTGGATGTGATTCTGTAAGCAGCAGGGAATTATTAGAATTTTGTAAACAGTCATTTCATATTTAATATTTGTTGAACCATGTATTCCTAAACACTCATTTAATTCCACAGCTTAATGAAGCGTAGCTAAAACCCCATTCATACATGAGAAAGTTGCATAATTTGTAAATGATGGGACTGGGTTTTGAACCCATGTATTTTTGGCCCCAGAGCTAATAACCTTGAACACTGTATTGATTTTAACATTTTTTATGATAGTTGAAGAGGAGTGGGTGAGGGACAGAGACCAGTTAGGAGGCTATTGAAGTAGCAAGTTTTTTTATGGCCAAGGAAATGGTGACTTACCCAGGGCTACAAGAGGCAGCTGGTGGAGGTAGGTCTGAAACAGGTTTCTGGCTCCTGGTCCATGTATGTTCCTCCTTAATCTGTTTCATAGACTAAAGATTCCCATCTTCATGTTAATTCTTTTAAAAGCAGCCTCACCCACTTCACAGTGGTTTTCTGAGCTTTTGATTCGAAGTCGTTTAACTGACCGCATCAGGACATCATGCTGAGTATAGCCTGTGCCCCTCACTAGACCGTAAGCTCACATGTCGTGGTGTCCCAAATGCCAGTCAGTGTGCTCTGATAAATGTACAGGTATCCAGGAAGCCAAAACGGCTCATTTTTTTAAGTGCAAGTTTTGTTCTGGGTCTGGCAATGCTGGATGGGGATTCCTGAGCCTTGTTTTAAAGGATTATCAGGGATGAAGATTAGAGATTAGGTTTTGAGGCTGATAGGGAATGTTCGGAGGATCCAACTAAAATTGAAGATAATAGATCTGTAGCAGCAGTTTTGAAACAGAATCTAGAAGTCTACAGAGATGGAAGTTGCTTTTAATGTTCTAGAAAGCCAAAAGCCGTTTTGGTAACACTTTGGGCCAAGATTCAACAATAAGGAAAGGGGAAATTTTGGTTATGTTTTGGAATATAGTCAAAATGAATTACGGGTCAAATTGGCCCTGTGCCATGGTCAACCCCATAGGCCAGGGCACTTGAGAACAGTGTCATTAGAATGGGTGGTATGGGTGACACCAAAGACCTACAGGTGCTTTGGTGGATTCAGCTACTGAAGGAAGGTTGAGAATAGAGACCATTCATTAAACCAGTGTCCGCTGACCACCCTGAAATACAGATGTGATCGCCTCTCAGCTCGTTAGTAGAACTGAAGCAGCATGCCTCTTAAACTTGGTTTGGAAAACGGTGGCAAAAGTGCTCAAAAGCAATTCTATATATGCCAATTTCAATGGAAATGCTAATTTTCCTTTCCCTAGAACTCTGCAAACTGTATCTAAAATGTATTTGGAAACAGGACAAAACTGTCACTATAGCATAGTTAAGAACAATAATTTTAGAGTCAGAAGTAGGAGTTTTAAGTCTCAACTCCTACTAGAAACTTGGGGCAAGTTTAGACTTTTCTGAATTTTGATTTCCTTATCTGCTTAAAATGTATATAATGGATATAATAGTTTTTCCCAGCGCATTAGGTAAATTTGGTTTGAAAACACTGTCACTAGTGTTGGGATGCTGGAACCCAGGTTAAGTCTATAGTCCTGGATCATGGACAGGGAAAGTGTACCATCCTCGGAAATACTGGTGCTGTTTTTCAGTTGGGATGTTGCACCAAAAGAGGAGGTCAGGAGGGAAACTGCTAGTGCCAAAGGGCGGTTTGTGATGTTGGGGAAGGAAGGGCGAGGTGTGAGGTTGTGGTTGTAAAAGCTTTTATAAGATGGAATTTTGGCCTAAGGGGAAAGAAGCTGAAGCAAGACTTTTGGTAATAGGAAGCCCCAACATACCCTGTGTGTGTGCACATGCACTCACACGAGCACGTGACCAGCCCTTAATATAGAGAACTGTATGTATGGTTTAAATGTGTTGGGCGGTTGTGATATTCCTTTTGAGAAGGTCGATTTTGCTTTTATGAATGTAATCTTCCTGTGCTCTTTGTGTTAATTTATGTCTAGTCATGACCTCTGTCTGTCATTGGTTAAATTCTAGCTGAGGCTCAGGCAATAACTTTTCCAGGTGTTGAATGTAGATATTTTAGTCTAATTGTAGATTACTTTGCCACTGATAGCTTACTCCAGGCTCAGGAGAAAATAAGTGGATTGGCTGCAGTTACACAGAAACCATAAAAGGATTAACCCAGGAGCTGTGGGAATGGGGACCAACAACTGATACAGTAAATGGAACCAATCAATTATCTTTAGAGAATTCAAATCAAATGGCACAGGAGCTGAGTTTTACAGGAAGGCAGAGCACTAAGCTTCAGGAAGAGTTTATGGGTGCCTGCTGCCGAGGTCACAGCACTGTTGGGACTCCTGCCTGTTTCAGCTAGTTTTTTGGTTGCGTGTGGTAGAGACTGACTCAAGCTCATTAAAGCCGAAGCGGTATTCATTGGAGGGTAATAGAGTGTTTCACAGGATAGAAGAAAAGGACTAGGTTTGTTAGGGGAAGAAACTAGTGCATCTTCACAGTTACCAGTGGTAAAAACCGAGTCTCCATAAGGAATCCCCAGTGGATCACATCTGTGGTTTATGTTTTTACACTGTTCAGGAGTGAAAAACCTGAGGAGAACATCCTGTTAGCCTAATTGGGGTTACATTTCCATCCCTTGGCTCCTCAGTCTCCCCAAGACTGTACATGACAGGAAGAATCTGAAAGGAAATCAGAGATTGGCTGTGATTTCAGGAGGGCAAGTGTCCTTAACATCAAAATTGAGTTAATTGAAATGTACTCTTACTACTTTTTAAATAAACTAGTATAAAAGTAACACTTCTTGCATTTTGTCCCCTAACCAACCTTGCAAATTGCAACTCATGGAAGAACATGGCCAGAAGTGGACACTGAATTGTTTCCCAACTTCGCCATGGAAGCATGAGGCCATTAACCGTGGCCAGAGTAGGAACCCCTGCAGGTCAGGTGACAGGCGATGTTTTGGATTGAGTTACCGGTGGGTAATGTGGGATAACGGCTCCCATCCTTTTACCCCGCTCCCACCATGTAGAATGACATCGTACATACTTAGTAGCTAGTGAAGTCGCTTCGTTTGTCTCTTGGCCAATGGAGGGAGGATTATTAGGTTTGGAAAGGTCAAGTACAAACCTCTAGAGCTGCACTCCCCCCACCATTGGCCACGATAGAAGAATAAAAGGCATCTGCGGAATCGTAGATTAGTGGTACCACCAAACCGCCGAAATTGTCTTGAGCCATGGTCTTACCATCATAGCCAGTTCCGGCTGTGATTCTGAATGTAGTGCTCTGTTGGCGTAAAACGTCGTGGCCTAACATGCTGTTAACCTACTAAATGTTTTTTCCCTCTTATCCCTATCTACAAAGTAATCAAAATTAGTTTGCAGCAACGGCAGTATACTTGAACTGCTTTACTTGAGGCCTGTCAACTCATTCTCTCGTCACAATCCCAAAGGATCTCGATCATGTTGATACCTCAGGGCATACTTATTACACTAATGACGTAACTGGATCGAGGGTATATAGGCATATGCTCCTGCTGCCTCAGTTCCCCCCTTTAATTCAGTTGGCTGCATTCATGGGGGGTTCCTTGTGTCAGCTAATGGGAGAGGAAAAAGTGCTTCATGGATGGATCTGCATGCTATGCAGGCATTAGCTGAAAGGGGACTGGTAACCCTGAAAGATGATAGTGAAGGGAAATCCCAGTGGGCAGAACTTAGGGTAATACCCACTTTGTGTACAAGAAGAGAGATTGCTTGAAGTACCTTTTTTTTTTTTTTTAACTGATTCCTGGACAGTGGTTAATGGGTTAGCCAGCTGGAGAAAGAGTTGGAAAGAACAATAATCAAAGACTGACAAGCATGTTACAGGAATAGGTGGATAGAATTCTTAGATCTGAGTTCAGAGCCGATACTTATATCCCATGTAAATGTCCACCAGAAAGCATACACTAACAGATACTGCTCTCCCTAAGCAGATAAGATAACCCAATCTGTGGGTGTCAGTCAGCTCTTTCCGCACTCACTGCAGTGGGCCCATGAACAAAACAATCCCGAGAGCAGAGATTGAGCTTGTGTGTGAGACGGTAAGGATGGACCTCCCCTTCCCAAGGATGACCTGGCTATTGCCTCTGCAGAGCGGCAGCTGCAACGAGAGAGGCCAGTGCTGAGCTCTACTATGACACCATTTCCTAGAGGTACCATTTAGCCAAGAGATGACATTAAATGCCTCCCATCATGCAAAGGACAGCAGTTTGTCCTCTTAGGAATAGGCATGTATTGTGTTAGAGCTGTGGATTTGTCTTCCTTGCCTATAGTATCTCTGCCACACTATATCCTTGCCTTAGCATCCTTACCATGTGCCCCGTCATCTACAGATAGCTTGCTTGGTAAACCTAATGATTTGCTAAAGGCTGGACAGGCTGGGGGTTGTTAACCCGCTATGAGGTTAGGTACTATCCTGTGTGATACAGTATATGCCTTAAACCTGCCAGTGCTCCATGCTTGTTCCCCCACGGTGTTTTCTCCCCCAGAGCCGGGATGCATGGGTCAAGAAATCAAGACATGGAAGTGGGACTCACACCACTGAGAATTATGCCAGTTCACTCAAGGAAGGCATTTTTGCTTCCTGTTCATGACCTTGAGTTTGGTGAGTTTGGAGGTCTTGGTGCTAAGGAAGCAATATTTCTCCCAGGGAACACAACCTTGGTTCTATTTAAATTGGAACCTTGAGACAGTTCTCTCATGATTTGGGGCTCTTTATGCCATTGAACCAACTAACAGAAAAGGGAGTCTCTCCAGACACATCACCTTTATCACCCAGCTCTGCTCTGGGAGATTCCCTGCCCTTTGTGGCCTATAGCTTGTTTTCTGGCTTCTGGGTAGGTTCAGTAATTGGAAGGCACCAGCCAAAGACTTGGCAAGTGAGAAGAAAGCAGAGGTGTGATATTTCCCCTGCTGCTGCTGCTTGCAGAGTTGCATCAGGTAGACTGTTATGTTGAAGACTACAGTTCTGTTAGGAGGCTCTTTCCTGTTCTGTAGCTACTTGGAGACTTAGTAACTAACTACTCCCTCCCTTTGCACCTGTAGCCCAGGAGAGTAACGCCTCCCGCTGTTATTAGTCCTGGAGGACTTCATGTTGTTGCTTTTCCTTAGCCTGACCACAGCGTTGACCTTAGTCCCTTTATTCAACTTCCCTTAAATACCCCATTTGAATATCCCACCTGTTTTCTGTCAGGACCTGGAACAAACCAGATGTTTTTTAGTAACCTGCTTTGAAATTTCTAGAGCAGAAATCATTCTGCAGTTTTTTTCTTAACATCTTCCTTCCTCTTCCTTATGTTCTGTAATAAGACACTCTTGTCTCCCAAAATCTCATCCTTTGAGCAACTTATTTCCTTCACTCCATTTGGCTTTAGTAGGGTTACCAATAACATGATCCTTTTCCTTGACCACAAAAGGATGGTCACATGACATAAATTGCTATAACTGGTTAAAAATTTCTAGGAGTTTATAATTTGGGCAGAGTTACACACAGGCAACTAGTTGGAATTGAGTCTTAGTGGAAGTACCTAAGAGACAATGAATTTCCACCTCTAAACTGGCCTGAAGTTGCCCTGGTTCTTGCTTAACTGCAGATTAAGAGAAAATCATCTCTAGAAAGGTAAGTAAAAATTCAGAAGCACAAAAAACAATGGAAAGGAATGAATAAGCGTGAGAGACGTAGGGGCTACAATGAAGAGTTCTCCCTGGGGAGGGGAGAGGAGGGATGATAATGACTCAGAATTTTCCAAAACCAGTAAAAAAGTGCCAAGCCACAGATTTGCTGTAAGCCTTAGGTACAGTAAATGCAAAGATCACACCTAAGAATATAGTATCATTAACACCAAAGGGGTATCTTAAAAGCAGGTAGGAGAACAAGGGAGCAACACTAAGGCAACTCAAGAGTACATTTATATCTTCAAAGTTCTTCAAATTCTACACTCAGCGACAATCTTTTGGGCTGGGGTTTTTTTGTTTTTTTTTTTAGATTTTATTTGTTTGTTTCTAGAGAGGGGGGAAGGGAGGGAGAAAGAAAGGGAGAGAAACATCAATTGGTTGCCTCTCGCATGTGCCCCAACCAAAGACAACCCACAACCCAGGCATGTGCCCTGACCGAGAATCGAACCAGTGACCCTTCTCTTTGTGGGACAATGCCCAACCAACTGAGCCACACCGATCAGGGATCAGCGATGATAAAATATGAAGGTAAAATAAAAACAATTTCAAACAAATCATTTATCAACATCCACCCAACTACTGGACAGAAAGTAACCAAAGGAGGAGACAGCAACAAAAAGGGGTAATGGGTAAGTACATGCAAATGAATGTAGACTATATAAATAATAGCAATAATAAATTTTGGCATAATACAGCAAAAGCATGTACAGGGATGGGCAAAAGTAGGTTTAAAGGTTAGTATGCAGAAGTGTATCCTTGTATTATTATTATTAATTACTGTATACTGATTTGTATTACAACTGTAAACCTACTTTTGCCCCCCAGTGTGTCAGCCAAGAGGGTAAATAGTGTTGAAATGTTGCCAAGTTCTTGCATTGTTCTGGAAGAGGCAAAATTACTAATCATATATATATTGTAATCTCTGGTAATCATTAAAAGAATAGAAAACTATTAACAAGCTAATAGAATGGAAACAGAAAAGCACTCGATCAGAGGGAATGGGTAAAGAACTAGTAGGACAAATAGTTCACAGTAACACGATAGATGAAGCATACACATGTATACACGTGTGTGTATGTATGTATCAGTTATAACACATAAGTAGATGCTTCAATTAAAATGTAAAGGTAGACCAATTAGATTACATATGCAAAATATAAAGATTAAAGAAAGATATACCTGAAGAGGAAGGAATCAGATATAAATAATAAAATACAAGGATACGGACACATTAAAAACAGATATAGAAAGGTTTAAAGTAAAAGGATGAGAAAAGATACAACCTGCAAATACTAATCCATGAAACGAGCTGTGGTACTGTTTGACCGAGTGAACTTTAAGGTAGAAAAGCATTGCTAGAGACATTCATATTGGAGAAAAAAAATGTGTACATGAATTTTCAGCATTTCTGAGCCATTAACAAAGATGTGAAACACTAGGTAAGTAGTTGGTGATGGCTCTGAAGATGTTCTTGATGAGCAAATTGAATTAATTTAAGAACTTACAGAAACACTGGTTAGAGAAAATCAAGGAGAACTGATCAATTCTACACAGTCAATGTGGGTATCCAAGAAGACCCAGCAAGCCGGAACGGTAAGCTGGAAAACATGAATTCGTTAAGTTCTAAATAGATATTTCTATGAAGCAAAAACTCAAAATGTCTTAGCAACTCAAGATACAGTAATGCTAATCAGTTTTTAAAGATTATTCGAGCTGAGCTAGAGCCACGTTGTCTGTGGCTTGTTCTCTTACTGAAGCCTGCCACACTTTTGTTTCCTGGATTGACATTAAACATGGATGCACCCTTAAAATGGTCAATGGGAAAACAGAATAATCATTGCGTTTATCAGGATAGTCACTTGGTTTTGTGTACTCACTTTGGAAAACTACCTTCATAGGACGTCACAGTATAGTCACGAGTTCTCCAGATATTTTTGAAGGTTTGCTTACATAGTGCACTTTGGCCTTGGAACCCACTGGATTTACAGGTACTCTGGGAATCTAATCTGTAAATCAGGAAAGTAACCATTCCTTCAACAAAGCAGATAATTTGTCAGCATGTGTTGGCTGCAAGCATCATATGTAACACTAGGGGGTGATAGAGTATAACTAGAAGAAGGGAACAGAGCCTGCCGAGGGTAAGCGTTGGCAAATTCATCTTGAGGACAAGATGGTTGCGAGCTTGTGTAAAATTAAAGTTTAGTAAGTATCAAGGTCTTAAGTTTCCATAATGTCATCATGTGACCAAGCAGACTAAGGTAAAGAAAAACGGAGTCCAAAAGGAGTTAATTATATGTCTCTGGGACAAGCAGTCTACTAATATGTACTTAAGATGAATTTGGGTGTATTTTCTAAGGTCTACTAGTTTGAAGAGAAAATTTGAATTTAGTATTTTCACTTTGCCACTAGTAAGAATTATTTTTACCTGTTGTAAAAACAAAACTCTTCTGCAGTGATAAGGCATTGTTAAAATATATTTAATTGAATAAGATTTTCTTTATCAAGCACTTCTCAAATTAGGTTTATAGGTCTCCGGCCACAGTTTTAGAGTCTTCAAGAATTTTTTCTCTTCAAAAAGGTCACTATAGGAGGAAGTATTAAATACACCACTGAAACACTGGGCTTTTTAATTGAGTAACTGGAGCAACGAAGACATGAACCAATGAGGGAAGCTAAGTGAGAGCAGGGCCCCCCAAAAGTGGGCCAAAAGGTTACGCTACTGCAGGGAGATGGCCCGGTGGTGCTACCACTGGGCAGAGCCAGTGGGCGCTCAGTGGAAGCGTGACTTGGAAGGGGGCGAGCAGGAGAGGGCCCCTCTCTGTCTAGAGGGAGCCGTGTGTGTTTGTGTGTGCGCGTGAAATGGTGCAATTTGTTAAGATTCAAAAGCCAGTATCATAGGGGTGACATGTGGGTCTTTACTCCTCTTTCCCAATGTTCGTTTTCTCTCATCTCTTCCTGCCGAGCAGCCACTCTTTAACTCATCACTTTGAGGCTGTCCTGCTCATGAGTTTCCCTGCTTTGGTTTCTAAGTCGTGATTCTCAGTGGAAGTGCTTTATTAGGAAACCTGACACACGCACCCAGCCCTGCGCTGGGTGACTGGGACCCTATTTTACAAGGCCCTTCATGGCGTTGCTCCTGCTTACCTTCCCAGTTGCATCTGCTGCCGTACCTTCTTCTAAAGAACCCCCACACCCCGGGCCGAACTTTCCGCTACTTCAACGCGCCGTGCTTTAAGATGGTAGCTAGTATGGGTCGCGCTCTTCCCATTGACACTTTTCTGCTCCTCTTGCGGTGTCTCGCCTTCTTCCCTCCCCAAAGTCATGGGATTAATATGATTCCTCCCCCTCCCATTTTAAAGAAGTTAAATGTTATGTCTGTGGCCACACACCTCAGAGAGGGATAACAATGTGGGGAAAGGATGAGCTTTGGAGGCAGAAATTATATTACACAGCTTCAGCTCGGTCATTTACTGGCTTGACTTCAGAGAAGGCTACTCTCTTTTTACAGATGAGGAGACTGAGGTTCTCTGGAGTGGCATATTGTGAAGGAGTTTGATGATGGGAGTGCCGACCTAGACAAGAGACAAAGGCAAAAAATTAGGGAAAAAGCAACAGAATGGAAAGGAAACAATGTTTTCAAGGGCCAATGCTAGCAAATACAAGCAGGACTCGACTGATTATAAGTTGGGGCACGTGCAGGTTCAGACTGAGGACTCCGGGCATGGCACGTTTTACACAGGAAGATGAGTGCAGGGACAGCGGACGGCAGAGGGAGCCCTTGATAAGTTTTGCTCATCAGGTCTGAACTCAGAAGAATGAGAAAGCGGTATTTTCCCTGATGACCTGACCATGAGCTTACTTCCCTCCCCATTCTCGTCTTTACTCGGCTTATTAATGAGGGTATCATCTCCCTAAGGTAGCGCCTAGGACGTGCTGGCAGCCCTGCCTCTTCTGACAAGGCCCTGCGAAGTGCTGTATTGCTCCCCTTCCCCAGGTGAGAAAGCCACACCTCGGAGGAATCCAATAACAACCCGCCCCAGTTCAGTCCCACAACAGATAAGTGGTTGAATCAGGGTTCCAGCTCTTAGGGCTGTGGGTCTCTGAGATGTAGCCTTCTCAACCCAAAGTCACTTCTCTGTGCCCCTGAATCTTTCGTGGGCCTGTGTTTATTCCTCCTCTGCAAATGCAAGCCGAGGTGCGAATGGGCTTAAAAAGAATTCTAAGAGTAGCAACATTCACTCATTTCAGCAGGGGGCATTTTAAAAACAATGCTTTCACTCAAAGGAGGTGCCCCACCCAGCAAGCCGGTAGGAAAGACATGTGGGGGCTGGTGGCAATTGCTGTACCAAGGGCATGGATTTGAGCTTTAAAATCCCCCCATAATTTCAATTTACCTACTCTCTCTGTTTCTTGTAAACAACTAACATTACCTTAATTTCCCAAGCTTTGCAAATACAGCTTCAAAATCCTACCCTGGCTGCTCCCTTCCCACCTTCCCTAATCTCCACTGTGGCAGCCGTTAGTGGCAATACTCAAACTCCCTCCTGTGAGTGACGCTGGGTTAGCACATTTGGGGGACCCCCAAAACCAAAGAGTTCTAACTTCACCTCTTTTGTTGCTACAAAATAAAGACTCTTATCTTCTCCCCTTGTGGGACCCCACCATGCAGCTCGGCATGAGACCAAGTCCTCGGGGGGCTCGGCAAAGACTTGGTGACAGGCTGATTGATGGGTTCCCGCCTCTGCCTGCCCTCTGGTCCTCTCCTGCAGGCTCTGGCCCGGGTCCACCGTTTGGCTGCCTGAGGGTCTGCTTTTCTTTGTTGAGTCAGCACCAGTGAGTCAGGGCCAAGATCAGCTGGGGTTAGGGGTTGGTACTGCGGGACACTGGGAAGGGAGTAAGAATTCAGTGACCTAAAGGAAGACGTGAAGAGCTCTGAGTGGAGGACATTGGGGTTGTGGTCAGAGGAGCCTGAACCGGGAGCTAGACCTGTTGGTGTCACTGACCATTGGCTGTTAGGGGAACATTACATGGTAGACAAACACAAGGGGCTACTCACATCGTATTGCTTAGAACCCTAGAAAATCCCAATCTTGTCCTCCTCGTGCTTCCACCCTACCCTTTAAGAGATACCAAAGTGGAACCAAATCTCCATAAACTCTGCTAATGGAAGACAAGAAGACAGGTGGGTTGAATTCTCAGACACACCCCAGCAGCCATTCAGCCGTCCTTTTGCCAGAGATGCTGAGAATCAAAACAAGAGGGGCTGATGACATTTGGTGGCAGGTAGGTAGAGTGACAGAAGTTTAGAGAAGTCATCCTTCCAATAACAGAGAGGAGGGAGCGGATGGCACAAGATAAACCAACGATGCTGTTCTTGCGGACCGTCAGACAAGACAGTTATGCCAATATTGTCCCCAGGACCACAGGTGCATGGCATCCTGGAATGATACTGCGGGGGGTATACTTACAGGTTGTCTGATCCAACTGCATCATTTTAAAGAGAAGGAGGTGCAGATCCAGAGAAGTGATGTGACTTGCCCATTAGATGGCTGCAGAGCCAAAGCCTATTTCAGGGCTTTCTCCATGACAGCCGAGGATCAAATCCGCAACCAGCCCTGGAGGAGTTCGGGGTTGTTTTTGACAGGTTTGGGAAGAGAGATTCCTTACTGCCCAGGGGCTGAGAAACTCCCGAGTCCCTTGGTTTGACATTTCTGTTCCTCTGAGGGATCCAGTGTCTTTTCTGGTCATTTGGACTCCCGAGCTTTTTTCATTCTCAAGAGCAAGGTCATTAAGAGATAGGGCTGAACAGAGTGAAAATGTCCTTTTAAAAAAGCCTTGGGTGTCTGCCTAACGGAAGGTGGATGCGGGAAGGCGCCTTCATTGCAGGATCTCTGACTGGGCACAAGGTAGGGAGGGTCTGTGTGTGTGTTCTGCCAATGCCATTGTGTGAAAAGAGCAGAGCTTTCATTCTTGGGAAAATTCCTATGTCTTGCTCCTTTCTTAGGGGCTGAGGAGTGCCTGTTGTGAGGATTAGTAGAATAAAATGATCAAAATTCCCTAGGACGTGGGGCTGCAAACCTGAGTCCAGAGCCACACGTGAGGCCACGCCCCCTCAGCCTGGCCTCCCCCAAGATAGGTCCCCCTTCCAGGGCTCCACTTTTCCTCTAAGCCATTTTCATCCATATATAAAAATCTACCAAGAGCAGGAAGGCTTTCTGCTTTGGTGGCACATTTTTCACACAGCAAGACAGCGACTTTGCAGAGGGAAGTAGCTAGAGGGACCTCCTAAACCTGGGGGGGGCATGTCCTCCTCTGTGGACTGGGGCATCCACTCCCTTTCTCCAGCGCCTCCCTCCAGGACATTCAGAAGCCAACACAAGTGATTTCCTTAGCCCCCTAACAGCAGGGCAGTGGAGAAAATAGGTCTTGGTTTCAGAATCTGAGAGCTAGGGTGGTTGTTACCATATGACAATGTCACAGAGTCATAGCAGGTCCAGGGGGACAGGATCCTAGAGGTGACCCCCACAGATGAAGTACAGAGATCAAGAGACTAGTCTCTGTGTCGGATTGTTTGCACCCCATCTTTGGTTATTCTTAGTATCTTAATTCCCTTGGGCAACTTGTCTAACCCCTCCAGGCCTCTGTTGCCTTGTCTCTAAAATGAGGATAAAAATATACCCACCTGATAGGGTTGTTGTAAGGACAAAATGAGATATTTTGTCTGAAGTGCTCAGCCTGATACATAATAAGCATTCAGTTAACATTTGATATTGGTATTATGTTATCATTCCTTCCATTACTTTAGAAGCATGGAAACTATGGCCCACAGAGGTATTTTTCAGAAATATATTTTCTTAAAATCACAAAACCAGCCTGGTTGTGTGTGAATATTTTAACTGACTTAAAAAATGGGACATGCAGGTACCTGGACATGAGCCAGGAAAGGAGAGGACAGGTTATGTTGCCATAACAACTTCCAAATGCCAGGGCTCACAGCAAAAACATTCAGTTCTTGTCCCCACTCTTATGTTCACTGTGGGTCAGCTTGGGGCTCCGCTGCTATCATTATCACCCTTCTTCTGGGACATGGGCATTCAAAACACAAATCTATTCTACAGCATCCTTCTGGAAGCTTCTCTGGTCACTTCTGCCCACATTTCTTGACCAAAGCGAACCACATGGCCATATGGGAGTTTAACAGTGTGGGTAAGCACAATCCCTTTACAGGAGGTAACCAGATACTGGTGAAAATTACACAATTTTTGATGATCTGCTATGTAAACAAAACTAATCTTAGTGTGACTAATCCTCTGACAGGAGCAAATTGAAACACCTGCCCTAAAATGTCAAAATTGCTATGAAAAACAAAGGGACCCTTCCACAGCATTAGAAGGAACATCTATTGATGACCACCCCTTGACATAATTTCTTCAAACCACCAAACCGTGGACAGATCAAAGTCTTCATGCCTCGAGAAACAACCACATGTAGTCGTGTGGCTCATCCTAGGATGAACGAGTCCTTGTAGAACATCACAGAGGGTTCTCTGCCTTCTCTTATCCTAAAATGTTTACCACCCATCATCCCTTTGTGGTTCACTCCAGTAACCACTGCTGATTTAGAGCTGATCAGTTGCCTTGATGGTGGAAGGAAAAGGGAACACAGCCCTAGTCCTCCAGGAATGTGGCAGGCTTTCTACTAGTAGGAGAAGGCTAGCAGTAATGTCAACAAATAGAATAATATAAAGTAAGTTCCGGTTTGGTCTGGAAGCTGTGGAGCCCAAAGGGGGGCCACTTAATCTAGCCTGGCAGTATCCGAAAAGTTCACATGGGAACGCTGATGCTGCTAAAATTTCATTCTTAAGGAGGGGTGGGAATTATGCAATTGGTTGAAGTTGTGAAATGATATTGAGGACAAAATGTACATCCTTTAAGAAGGAAATGTTCTGACTTCCTTTTATTTCTCATTTATTAGCGTGCATCTTTTCTGAGTACTCAGAATTGGCTATGTATCAGGCAGTTACATGACACGTCTGTGCCCTTCGGGACTTAACTAACCTGAAGCAGAGATTCTGAGAGAATGGGTCTGGGGCAGACTTGTGGGGCCCAACCTAGAGTCTCTAGGTGTGGAACCCAGAAACTGACATTTTAAACAAAGGCCTATCATAATTTTGATACACTCAAAATTAGGGGGTGATTACTTAAAAGGCAGTGGTAATATTGATAAGTGTGGAAAGGGCCCAGGGGAAATGAGATGAGTGTATTGAACAAAGAAGTACATTAAAGTAAAAAATATTTGTGTTACCTGTGAGTCAGCGGCCAGTGCCCTTTGAAGTGTAGTGCAAAGGTTAGAGAACTTGGCATTTCTTTGTCTAGGCTGCTGTTGACTTCCGTTCAGGACCATCTCTCCGAACTTACTCCCTTATGCTAACAAGTTTGTTTTTTTTTTAATTCGTGTTGCCTTTTTATCTCATCCAATAAAGCAATTTAATGGTAGAATCTGGTGCTCACTTTGTGTGCAACAGCCAATTAAGGGTAAAGTGGTCAGTGAATGAGGAATAATGACATCTTTCTGTTGGCATAGAATTTACAAAGAACTTAGTGTCTCATTTGATCTTCAGCCAATACTGTGGAGGTAGGTCTCTTAATAGTCTGATTTTACAGTTGAGGAAACTGAGTTTGGAGAGGATAAGCAATCTGCCCATGGCCACATAAGGTAGCTTGTAAGCTAGCTGTCCTGAAAAATTAGGGATTTCTTTGAGAAATTTGAGAAATTTCTTTGAGAGTTTAGTCTTTGGAATTATTCCTTTAAAGTAAGCACTGGGTTGGTCTGGGAGTGGTAGAGCCACAAAGGAGGGTCACGTGATCCAGCCTGGCGGTGTCCAGAAGATTCACTTGGGAAAGCTGATGTTGCCGGCATTTCATTCTTAAGGAGGGGTGGGAATTATGCAATTGGTTGAAGCTGTGAAATAGTATTGAGAATAAAATGTATATCCTTTAAGAAGCAAGTATTCAGTCTGTCTAGTATCCCTCATTTATTAGCAAGCATCTAAGGATCCTGGGTGGTTAGTTTGTCTCATCTGTAGCCAGACTGCCCCTGACAGAGAACTCACTCCTTCAGGAAAGCCCCATGAGCCCCACCTGGATCACTCGAGCCCCCCCTTGAAGCCTGGCGCCCTTTAACATGGCTGGATCAACAAGAACGAGGAGCTCCAGCTGAGTGTGACGGAGAGAAAGCAGAGCAGGCCAAAGGGAAGGCCAGAGGACAGAGGCCTCCTCCTGCGCCCTGGACCCAGCGGGCTGTTTATAGTACGTGCCGGACCCACTTTACCCCACCCTCCCCTCAGCCGTCTCCCTCACCCCTCTCCCCTTGCCTAACTTTTAGCTCAGTGGTCTCCTTTTGTCCCGAAGGCACTGTGAGCTCTCTCAAGATGGAAGGGCATGGCTGCGCTTTCAGCATAGGGCCAGTTTTTAGAACTGCACAATCAGAAGGAACAGATGATCAAGGGAGGGTGTTGGCTGGGAAGGAATTGCCATTGTCCGTCACTATGGGGAATCCCGGAGAGCTGTTTCCTGACTTCAGGTGGGAGGAGGACAAGCCATAGAACCTGGAGAGTCTCCTTCCCTTCCTTGTCATGACCTTGAGAAGTAATACCAACAATAGGAGGTGGCTTTGGCTTTAGAAAACTGCGCTACAAGTCCGACTCTACCAAATGCTTGCAGTGACCTTTGAGAAGACTCCTCACCGTGTTCCCCAGGTGTTGAGCCCGGGTAGAAAGGCCTGCCCTGCCCGCCTCATAGTGTGGCCATGACACTCGAAGGAGAGGAAGCTAAGCTAGTGCTAGTTGCACGGTATGAAGATGCCATGGGGCAGTGGTGCGGAGTTAGAACGGAGACGCAGGGACTCTAAGGACAGGTGCTTCCTGAATGACCAACCACCAGTGGAAGATTGTTGTCTCCTCCCATGACGGGCATGAACACAGATCACCAGCTAACCTGTAAGAGCAATCGGAGTCATTGAACAAGGCAGTAGAGGGGAATGGAGCAGAGGGTGGGCTTGAGCCCCCCCACCAGGGTTTTTTCTGACTCTGGCTCTCCCTAGCTGCCTGACTCTGGGGAGATATTTAAGTTCTCCAAAACTCTGTTCCCCCCCCTATAAAATGGAGATAATAATAATACCTGTCTCAGTGAGCTGCTCTGAGATTTAAATAAGACAAGATTGCAGTGCTTAGCTCAATACCTGGCATAAGAAAGAAGCCTGAGTGTTAGTTGTTGTTGTTGTTGTTGTTGTTGTTGTTGTTATAGTTGGCTGCAGGACTAAGCTAAGGTCACTGCTTTCTGGTTGATCATGGGGCCTGTACTGAATGGCCCTGAGGGACACAAGCTAAGCACTGAGCGAGTATAGGAATTAATTAAGTGGATAATGGACGCAATGAATGAATAACACATGGACACTTGTACAAGCCAAGGACAGGTGAGGGCATATCTGATTGGGTGGCTCTGTCTCCCGTGTGTGCTCTCCGAGGTGTAGGAGTAAAGGCAGTCACACAGCAGTCCCTTTGCGTCCACCTCTTGTATAAAACAGGCTATTGGTCTTGCCTCGCAGCTCTCCCGTGGGCCCCTAAAAGGAAAGAGAAGTTGAAATTGTGACTCTGTTATGACTGGGAAGCTTTCCATCCTGGCCATCTGGCTGCTTCCGGGCTTGACTCATCTTCATCAGTATGTATGTACACAGCACCCACCTGCCCCCTCCCCCACACCCTGCAAAGCATTCTCCCTTCCCCACCCCCCACCACCTCAACTGGGAATGAAAATGAGGCAGCAGGAAAGCAGTTGGTATCCCTTGCAGTCCGTGGCTCACACTCTCAATTTCTTTCCCCTTCTGCCTGCATCAGCCTTCAAGAAGCACCACCCTTTCCAATTTGTTCTGTTTAATAGTGATTCTTTCTGGAAAACCTTGGAAGGAGTTTTGTACAGAGACTTAGTTATGTATGGTGTGGCCAGAAAGTTTGATGGGAGGCACCAAGAGAGGGAGGGGCAGCCCCTGTACAGTAGATCACTTTAGGACTGGCATTGGGGAGGGCTATAGACCCTTGGCTTCTATTGCCTTAGCAGTATGTGTGGAGGTGAAAGTAGGCAGGAGACCTGCTCTGTCTGACCGTGCAAGGACGGTGGGGGACCACCTCTCTCTTCCCTTGTAGGACTGGTGTTCCAGAGAGTGAATTGATTTGAGAAACAGTGGGAGTGAGTTCCTGCCTCTGCTGTCACTAGCTCACAGTGCTTAGTACTTTTGAGCTTTTCAGGCATTAGGAAATTTACCAGTCCCCCCCAAAAAAGGATTCCAAAAGGTAAATGCAGGATCAAAATTAATATACATTTAGTTAAAACTTCTTATGTCACCTTCATTAACTATTAATCTTAGCATGTAAAAATTTCCTATGAAAACAACTTGTAGTTGAGGTTTTTGTATTTTGCAGGTATTCTAGGGGACACAGTTATTAAAATTCCAGGGAATCATAAGCAACCATAAGTTTAGCAAGTTATTGATAGTCAGACAACCTCAAAAGCAAAACTAAAAATATACTTCCGAGATTATGCAGACAAAATTCATTCGATCTGGGTGCATTTGGGCCTGCTTGATGTGATGCAGGGCCACCAAAGGAACAAGTCCCCAGGTCCTAGGGATGTCTCGATTGGCCTGCGAGCAAGCACGTCACTTTCTCTCCTGACATTTTGTTCAGTGGAGGCACCAAGTTAGAAGCTCTCTCAGTCTCTCCTGGATCTAAAACTCCGTGGATAGTCTTCCTGGTTTTCTTTTTTATCACTTTTTTTTAGCCTATAAGATTGAAAGGCTGCTCACTAACCACTCAACCAATTAATAGGAGCCAGACAGGGGCTCCTCTGGGGAGCTGGCGCAAGCGCTAGGCAGCGTTTCTCTGCACCAGCCATTTGCATAGGACCTCTGTGACCACGCTTACCTAAATCCTTCCCATCCTTCAGTTCAGGCCTCCTTCTGCTACACCTCCTCCCCTGCAGCTTCCTTTTCAACAACCCTGTCTCTTGTTTCCTACTACAGGAGGCTCTGAAAACTCAAATTCAACAGAATCTCGGGTTACTCTTGGAAAGAGAATTCCACGAAAGCCAAGCAGGATGGAACCAGGAAGGGAAGGCAGCATTTACATAACAGCTTTAGTCCCCATTCGAAAATAGTGTTGCTAGCAGCCTATGGCATCAGGTGTCAGGCCTCAGCCCTTGAGTTCGCTGAGAAAAGAATTCAGAGCCATGGGACCCAGGCGCAAGCAAAAGTTTATTTAGAAAGTCACAGAGGTAGAAGAAACAAGTTACAGAGGCAAAAGAAGGGCCCTTGGAGCTTAGGAGAAAGAGCAACGTACGCACCTTAAGGGAAGAAATGCAGGGAGGAAAGGCCTGGGTGTGCTCTAGAGAGAGAAAAGGGGGGTTAGGAAAACAAAATTTTTGCTGGGTCCTTCGGCTTAAAGGCTTTTATCTTGGTCTCAGAGGAGGGTCTCAATAGAATATTCATCAGCTTGGTAGGTGTATCTCCTTAGGGCCATGGCCTCCACTGATTGGTCAGCGCCAGGGCAGACATCGTTAGTCATTGCAACTGGTCCGGATGTCAGCTACGGCATCTTTTTGTCTGGTTTTGCTGCATTTCTGGGCCTGGAGCTGAAACACAACTGAGGCCTAGATGTCATCTCTAGTTTGACCAAATCAGTATCTCTGTGGTCAACAGACCTGAGGCTTTGTTCCAAAGATTATGTGATGCAGGTCAGAACCTCATTGTCTTGAGTGCTTGATGCTTAAGGGAGTGATTGTGCAAGGGTTTGTATAGGGATCGTATGAGACTTTTCTCCAGCCTCCTTGCCCTTCCTCTAAGGGGGTCTGCTCCGTGTCTAGCGACAAACCAGGGGAGGGAAGGTCAGGGAGGGCCTAAACCATGACAAGCGATATGCTACCGGAGGAAAGGTCCCACCCCGCAATACTTTGCTTTCCTGGTTTTGCTTGTTGCTAGGCACCCAGGGCTTCCCACCCTGGTGACCTTGCGTACCTGGCCTATCGTTCCTGCTCAGCTCATGCCTGTCTAACTGCCTGCTATATCAGTTTTGTGGTTTGAACCCACATGGCTCAACACTCTGAGTTTTAGTAGTGCTTCTCTGTCTTTTTAAGGCTCTGATACAGGCACCCAGGTTGAGCTTTGTAATTCAGGGCCAGGGATGAACAATGAATATCCTGTGCCCAAGCGCAGCATCCTTGAAGAAAGAACAGAGGGAAGTGGTCAGTGGGGTGGCACTTTGAGATCGCTCTGTCCAGCTTCTTCACTGCAGTTTTACGGCTGGGGAAACTGAGACCCAGGGAAGAAAAATCTCACCCAGGGCTATATGGTTTATTAAAAGGCAGAGCTGGACCTCGAAGAATTTTTTTTATTGCTGGTCCAGTGCTCTTTCTGCTGCTGTACAAGGGCTTAATTAAAACTTTTCTTCTCTAAGAAATTTGTCTTAACAGCCCTGTCCTACACCTACTCAGGCACCCAGCTGCGCTCTAATTGGGGAGGGGGGGTCGTTTTTTCAAGCTGCACAGATGTTAGGACCAGTAAGATCTGCAGCGAAAGCCTAGCTTCACCTTTTAACAGCCTTTGGATCTCAAGCAACATCTCAGAGTCTCGGCTTCCATATCTGTAAAAGCATCTAAGGATGCCTGGTCCACAGGAAAGTGTTGCGGATGTGAAGGCACGGATGTGAATGCACCTGGAGCAGGCCAGATAGACGGCCGGCACTCGGCATTGTCCTAGGAGTCTGGGTTTGCTGAGATTGTTCTGTAGCCTCCCACCTGGTACCACTTGTATCCTGAAACAAATGGAAAGCTCCCCTGTTAACTTCTACTTCCTTTATATCTCTGCAGAGCTCGACACATAGCTGGTACTCAAATATTTTTGCTGAACGAAGGCATGCCACAGAGAACAAAATCTGCTCTTTGAAACTCACCCTACGGTCAGGGCCGAGGCTGTTGCACACGTGGAGTGTGTATACAATCTGCAGGGGAAGGCCGGCTTTCTGCAGGAGTGTGGAGCAGGTAGGGACTGCAAGAGCCAGGCCAGCCTCTCATTTTACCGCCTCTCGGGAGACTGAGGCTTGAACGGGGAGGGAACTGCCTGAGGCAGCCCCCAAGAGAGCGCTGGGTAGAGCCAGGCCTCTGCAGGCCAGCCAGGGTGGAGGCTGGATAAAGCCACTTTGGGTTTGAGGCCCTTATGCTTTCAGCAGCTCCAACCAGCCTGTCCCTGCTGGGGGCCCAGGCACGTCCACAGCTGAACAAGACGTGGCAGGAAACCATGAATCAAGGGGTGAAGGTGTTAAAGCAGTGGAGCTGACTTCTGGGTCTAAATCCCTTTCCATCTCCTTCCAGGCTTGCTCTGGCCTGTCCCGGCCTGGCAGAGCCCGGAGGCTGCCCGCAGCTCTGCCTTTCGAATATCTCTGGGAGCCTGTGACAGCTGGGATTGCCCGGGGCTGGCTCAGCATGCAAAGGGAAAGTTGGGATCCGAGACCAAGGTTGATTGCTGAAGGGATGGGTGCCCCTTTTTAGCATAACTTTCCTGAAAAGGAAGTTTATCTGTAAGAGGCAACATGGCACTGAGCAGTGGTCAGTAAATCATTTCTGTAATGAGCTAGATAGTAAGTATCTTAGGCTTTTTGGGCTAGGCAGCCTCTCCTACAAATATTCCCACTCTTACTGCACAAAAACGGTCAGACGATACATTAATGAACAGATGTAACTGTGTTCTAATAAGGCTTTGTTTATGGATGCTGAAATTTGATTGTCATAGACTTTTTAAGATTTTTAAAAAGATTTTATTTATTTATTTTTAGAGAGAGGGAGGGGGGAGAAAGAGAGGGGAACATTCAGTGTGTGGTTGCCTTTTGCATGCCCCTACTGAGGACCCAGCCACAACCCAGGCGTGTGCCCTGACTGGGAATTGAACCAGCGACCCTTCGGTTCTCAGGCCAGCATTCAATCCACTGACCCACACCAGACAGAGCTGTCATATAATTTTTTCATGTTAGTCTCCTTTTGATTTTTTCCCCTAACTATTTAAAACCTTTCTTAGCTTGATAGCCTTACAAGAACAGGAACAGATAGCCAGAGGGAGTTTTCAGACCCCTGGATTTGGGATCCCAGACTTGGGATCATGGACTTGGAAGTCAGGTGGCCTTGGGTTCAAACCCCAGCTCAGCTGCACATTTGGCATCTGACTTTTGTCAGGTGACATAATCTCTCTGAGCTTCAATCCCCTCATCTGTAAATAGGGATAATATTATCTACGTCATAGGATTTTAGTAAACATTAAATGAGGTCAAGAGTGCGAAGAGCCTGGGAGGGACTATGTGAAGTCACCCCTAGGTGGAGGTTATTATTATTGCTTTTATCATCCGTAAGGAAACCAGTCATGAGAGCTGAGGGTGACAGCCCACTCTCCATTTCCACCCAGAACCTCTGAAGCCTGTTTAAAAACAGGCAGCCACCATAGGCTTTTTACAAAAGTCATAACCCCTTGCCCTTGGCTACAGTGAACTCATCTGTTTGTGTCCAGTTTGACTGAACATTCATGCACAGAGCACTGACTTTGTGCAGGGCTCGAGGGTGCAGTAGGAGTGGAAAGATAAAACACTTGGCCTAGTTCCTGACAACAAGCTCTCCTTAGGAGAGATAAGACGCAAACCCAAGAGCCATAAATCAAAACAGCATATGGAATAAGACCTCCTAGCGAGGCAATCATGTCTGCCATTTATTGAGCATAGCCAGGCCCTGCGCTATGTGTTAATATGTTAATCTCGAATATATAAACCCACAAAGCGAGGCTTATTATTACGCCCATTTCGTAAGTGGGAAAATGGAGACAGAGAGACTGGTCACACCCGAGTGAACAGAAAATTGAGATTCACAGCCAGGTTCCGCTCATGTGCGAGCCAGAGCTGTACCTGCTGGCCTGAGGTGTCTCTGGAGCCCAGAAAGTCCCTTTTGGCTGTGTTGGGGACGCCTCACAGAGGGGGTGGCTTTTGAGCTGCCCCCTTGAAGCTGGGAAGGGTTTCTCCAGCCGTCAGTGGGGGATCAGGGGCGGAAGCGGGGAAGGATTTACGCAGAGGGAAAGACATGAGCAAATGTCCCTGGGCGGGATGTGGAATGTTCTAGGCATGTTTGGGGAACAGCAAGTGACCCCTTTGGCCCAAGGAGGGTGCATTCTGTACAAGTGTCCTTTCTCCCTGTGTCTTGAGGCAGGGGGGTGGGGAGAGGCAAGGCCTGATTACCTCACTGCCCTGAAATAAATAGGAACTTCCTGGCAACAAAGAAAATGCTCATGGTAAAACAATCTGCCATGCAATGTGTTCTGTTCTTAGAACTTGCTTTTTCGCCTGTCCATAATTTTTCTCCCAACTTCCAGATGTGACTTTCCTGGTGTGAAGAAGAGGCCATGGGGTGTGCTACATACAGCCCTGGGCATGGGTGCAGGGCGTCTCAGCAGGCTCTGCATGGCACTGGGCTGGCCACTTCCCCTCTCTGGTCTCAGTTCCCTCAAGCATAAAATTAGGCGTTAGGTGAGCTCTGGGTCTTTTCCAGCTCTAACCTTCCAGACGACAGCATGCTGTTCCTGTTTCCATAAGGAGGCGGACTTGACCTCTAGCTCAGAGCAGGTGAGGCCACTGCAGAGACGCTTAGATCATTGACGGAGGAGCATGGTGGCTGGATTAGAACTTCCAGCCTTCAAGTTGTCAACATGCTGCTTATATAAACTGCCCCTTGCCGAAATGCTTGGGGGTCCACGTTCTTTGTCCATTTACCCACCAATACATCATTTCAATCAGCTCATTGTTTATTCACACCTGTCCTCTGGAGCCAGACTGCCTGAGTCTGCATCCCAGATCTACCAGCTCTGGGGCCACAGGCGAGTTACAGAGCCTCCCTGTGCCTTAGTATTTTCCGCTGTAAAGTGCATTTAATAATGGAATTTGCCCTGCGGGGCTGGGAAGGATTAAATTGGTCAGACATAGTAAGTGCTTCAAACCATTTAGGGAATGGAGCAAGCATGACGTAAGTTTTCACTGTTAGTACCGTCATGAAAAGTGTTTCTTGCAGGGATGCTGCGTGCCAGGTGTGGTGTTAGGAGCTTCTCCCATATAACACCTTCACCTTCCCCACCGCCCTGCGAGGAAGACATTTCTAAGCCTGCTTTTAATAGGAAGAAACTAAGGTTTGAAGAGTTTACCTGACCTGCCTGAGAAGCGCCACTGACCCCAGGGGCAGCAGAGGGCATGTCAGCTGGCCCAAGAAGGCGGGCAGCTGGGAATAGCAGGCAGGTCACCTCCTGCCCTTTCACTTAACATCCATCTCACATTATGTCCCTACTGCGCTGTTTGGTTCTTGTTCAAACCCGGACTCCTGCTGGTGTCTTGTCTTGAACTGTATAACCTGTCAGCACATGAGAAACATTCGCAGAGACTGAGGAGAAATGTGATTTAGGTGCGTTGAGAGAAGCTCAGTGAGAACGGAAATCTGCCTCTCAGCCAGGCCAAAGGGGGAACGTCCTGCTTTGGGAAAATCGGGACGTTATTACTTAGATAAGTGAAGACACACATGTCTCAGCTAATACCCCTGGCGTATCGGACCGATTATGTTGCATCGTGGTGCAATTTTCTCCCAGGTTTTATTTTTTCAGCCCAACGTTGTGCAGATGGTGTGCTCTGCTTACTGGAAGTAAGTGTGGAAATGATAGAATAGAAACACGAGACATGTGGATAACCCTGGAGCTGCAACTTGACACTCACTATAGGTGTGATTGAAAATCCAGCAGGTCTCTTTCCAGCCCCTTTATCCCAGCTCCCCCTTCACTGCCCAAGTGGCCTGCTGCGTTCCCCAGCTCTTTCCAAGCCTTGCTGTCGTTGGCTCTGCTCTGTCAGCCTGACTTCTCCCAGGGGGTGTCGGAGCAGATAACTCTCCCCATTAAAGTCCCAGGACTTGTGTGCAGGCACACGCACACAGACACACCCCTCTCTCGGGTGCTGCCCAAGGCTCCCCCTTCCAGCTCTAAAGTCATCATCGATGACTTCCTGCTTGCCGTCCCCCAAACCTTGAGTCTCTCCCTCACATTTTCCATGGGAAAAAGCACCTTCCTCTGTCCTTCGAGCCCCCTCTCCTTCCTCCTTTGGAGTCCAGCTGGCAGGGCGCCTCCTGCAGAACTTCCCCTTCTTCCAGATCCCTATCTTCCGCTCGCCTTCTCTTTGTCCTAGTGGCCTGTACCTATTTTAAAGTCTGCTCTCCAACAGAAACCCTAGTTTCTTAAGGTTTCGGATGCCCGTCCCCCCGGCCCCCATTCCCAGGCCCCACCACCCTGGAAACCTGAAGCCCTTGTTCCTTCTGCACTTCCGGTGATTTCCACACTGACTGCAGATTCCAGGGCTTCTTGGCTCTTCCCAGCCCCTCCACTGGGGGCTGACCGGGGTTTCTCAAACCCTCTTCCCCACCCCAACTCCAGCTAGACCCATTTTAGTTTCACCAAACCTAAGACTACTGTTTTGCCTCTAGCCTTTAATAATGAATTTGCTTCCAGGAACCCAAGAGCCCAGACAGAGTGGCCGATGGCCTACTCACTGACCCATCCTAATGATGTCTCTCATGAGGTCCGTCCTCAGGGCTCTTGTCCATTGCATGTGCAAATGTGGATTCCTTGGGGACACCGGTTTTGCTTCTCGAGTCAGGTGCAACTGTTGGCCTGCCCCCTTGACCCCACCTCTCATGGAGGTTCGGTGTATAAAATTCTGTGGAGTAGAAGGAGTATGATAGCTTTGCTTTGTTTTGGGTCTTGTGTTTTAATCTCTTTAAACCCCAGTATTTTCCTCCCATTAATTTCAAGCCCTGGTCTCATCAAGGACGAAGACATCAGCTGCACTGTTGCTGTGCTAGTCTACCCTGCGGGGGCGGGGTGGGGGAGGGCTTGTCATCTCAGAGCTCAGCCGAGAATGCTAAGGTGTCCTGAGTCCCTGTAGCCAAGGACAAGGCAAAGGCACCCGGCGGTCAGTTCCCTTGCACGGGGGCTCCCTGCAGACTTGATTCTCCTGGTTCCTCTAAGACACTCCTGGGCCCCAGTTCCCCGTCTGCGTCAGCTTGAGCCGCCTGCCGTAACAGACCATAGACGGGGCAGCTCAAACAGCAGAAATTGATTGGCTTACGGCCCTGGAGTCCGAAAGTCCAAGATCAAAGTGTTGACAATGTTGGTTTCTTCCGAGGCCTCTCCTGGGCTCTTCCTGTGTCTTCACACGGACGCCCCTTTGTGCCTGTCGGTGTCCACGTTTTCTTCTTATGAGGAGGTCAGTCATATTGGATTAGGGCCCACCCTAATGGCCTCGTTTTAACTTAATTACTTCTTTAAAGACTATCTCCAGTAGTCATATTCTGAGGTCCTAGGCATTAGGGCTTCAACATATTAATTTTGGGAGGATACAGTTCAGCTCCTAACGCTGTCCACTTTTTAAAGATACGCTGCCCTGTTTTAGGGCATCCTGGACCTTCATTTAGAAGACAAGTCCTTCTTTGGAAAGTGGGATCAGTAAGGATACTGATCTCTTGAGGTTGTTGTGAAGATTAAGTGCCCATGAGGCTTAACATAGGCCTGGCTCATGGTAGATGTTTAGTAAACGTTAAAGCCGTTTAAATAGATAAAGATGATGATGACGACACCACTGTTATTAGCAGATGTCTTGGTCATAACAGAGTTCCTTTTTTATAGCACCCGATGATCGTTGTGCTCATGTCGCTTTCATTTTGCTTGTTTCTTTCTCAAAGAGGCTTCCCTGTGGCCGCCCACCACCCCAAGATTTGGGCCAAAGCTAGCCTCCACCCCTGCCGTGAGGGACAGGAAGTGCTCTGGCAGGAGGAGGCACTGAGCCTGCCCCACCCCTTCCATCTCCTCCTGGTAACCAGGAGGCCCTGGGGCTCCTTAGCCAGGGCTTGCTCACTCAGGCAGCTGCTCTTGACCTCGGCACCTTCCCCTGCATGGTGCCAGGTGCCTGGGGGCGCTGCCGGCCCTCCCAACCTGCCAAGCTGACTCTTTTCCATTGGGCAAATGATATAAGAAACCCCACCTCTCCTCCCTGGACTGACCACAGAAAAGGCACTGCTGTGTGGACACCCGGCCCCGCTACCCTCCTCCGCACACACAGTACTGGGCTCACACTCAAAGTTCCTTCTGGTAAAGGTTTTCTCCTCAAGCCTTTCTGTCTATGGCAATCCAAGTGTCCATCTCTGTCAGCATTGTTTAAAATGTTAAAGCGCAAGGCTGGGTCTAATTCCATTCTCTGTCCTGTGCGTTAGGTCTGTGTAAACACGCCCAGGGGAGGGACTGGGTCTTTCCACTTTACAAGGCGGCTATGCATGAGCACTTTCCCCCTCACTCCACCCTGTCTTATGCCCCTCGGCTTTGTGTCTGCTATTTCCTCCCTGCCCCGGGGCACGTCTTCTGCCTCATACCCTGGTGAGAGCCTGTCCTAAGTCAGGGCTGGGCACAGACCCTGTGAGAGCCATTGCTGACCTCCCCAGGTCGAGCTGATGCCCCCCTCCCCTGGTGGCTCCCTTGTACCTTCGGTGGCATCTCCCCCATACTTACCTTATACTGTACTGCGATTCTTTGTGTAGCTTTCGCAGCTAGACTGGGAGCTTCTCGAGGGCAGGCACACAGGATGGGCCATTTAACTTTGCACCCCTGACACCCAGCCCCGAGCCAGGCTCCAGATGAATGACGCCCCGAGGGGGACTCAGGGTCGCTGTGCTGGGCAGCGCCTTTCGTGGCATTTTTCGTTCAGCCTCACCTATTTCTTTGCCCTGCTTTCAGCCTAATTCCTTTCAAGGCTCTGGCATGAGACTCTGAGCTCATTTTCATGATTGCTTTAAATATTTGGGGCTGTTGGCATGCCAACACGGGGACCCACACTAAGGAAGGAGAGGGATTCTCTAGCTCTCTGGGTCCTGCCCAGACAGAAAAATGTGCCAGAGGCAGGGGAGGTTCTGAGAAAGTGCCAGATTGGGTCGAACTAAACCACTTTTGTACCTGGCTCAGGGAGCCAGGAATTTTGGCAAGAGGCAAGAAAGTGAGAGGACACAGAGGCCTGGGGACCTTGAGCTGGGGTTGGGGGAGGGGCGGCATTCCGGGAGCCCCAGGAGGAGCCCCGGGTGGAAGTGGAAAGGAGCCACAGTACAGACCTGGAGACGCCTGACTGCCCGAAATGGTGCTGGTGATGAGCCCCCAGACAGGGACAGTCCGGGAGCCAATGCTGAAAATCAGGTAGACAGGAGGACGGGAGGAGGCTCTGAAAGTCTTGCCTTGAGGAACTTAGAGGCCAAGGGAAAAAAAACCTTATGAGCCTCTCCTCCCTTCACAGGTGCCCATGAACTTTGAGGGCTTCAGGAAAGAGGGATCAATGGTGCCAAACGCTGCCACTGCAGAGAAAGCCAGGTTGGTGAAAGCAAACATCTCAGGTGTTTTAAAGAAGAGATAGGGGAGACTGTGGACAGCCCAACATCTTTGTAAATTGCTCGTGGGAGTGTAAATTGACATAGTCTTTCAGGAGGTCCTTTGGACAATATGTTTCAAAGGCTTTAAAAATGTATAAAATTGCTAATCTAGAAATTTTTCTTCAAGGGATATAGTAACACCAAAGACAATAATTAAAGTTCATTGAGTACTTTCTCAACCAACGACAGTGTCAAGGATGGCATTGATTTTAAGCCCTTTATATTTAATAATTTATTTAAGCCTTGGGGTAACCCTGTAAGCACAGTGCTATTAATAGTTTTTACAAGTAAATTTTTATTTTACGAATAAATAAGATCCAAAGAGGCTATATCATTTGAGCGTGATCTGATGACTAAAACGTCATGAGATTGGGGTTGAGATTTCATGAGAACATCTGCAAGGCCCCTGTTCTTAACCGTGGGGCCACCTTGCCTCTTGAAATGATTATAAATGAGCACAAGGCTGCACCCAGAGGGTGTTCATTTTAGCGTTATAATAACAGGAATCAATCTAAATGCTTAACAGCGGGAGGTTGGATAAATAAAGTCTGACTTCTAAATGAGAACATGTTACATAGATGTTGAAAATCATGCTGTAGAAGAACACTCAATGACAGGAGAAAATGTTGACGATACATTTTTAAGTGAGAAAAGCTGTTTTCAAAACAATATGATCTCAAATATGAAAAAAGAAAGACCTTTGTTATCATGCACATGGGTGCGCGTTGGCAGAAAGATCTGGCTTCTACACCGGCTTGCCCCTCCACCACCAGGTACCCTGGTCATCCTCACCCCACCTGGCACGAGAGCCCATCCTCACACCCCAGTCAGTTTAGGGCGATCATCCCCATGCCTCCAGGTTGAAGGAAGTGCTGCGACCATGCCCAAAATGTCACTGTTCTCCCTCAGGTCATTCCAAGAAACACTTTCTCCATGAGGCAGGATTCTTAGGGAGTGCTGACCGACAGAAATGTTTAGGTAAACCTCGTGGGAAGGCTATTTCAGACATGGGGTGGCACTTAAGAGTAGATATCTATGGGTCCCTCCAATGTCGGGGGTTCTGGAAAGTGCCTAAAAGGATGGTGTCCGGCGCTTTGGGCCATGGAAGGTAAGGCAGTCCCCTGCCCCTGGGGCCACCAGCTTGATGTTGCAAACAGCTGAGCCCCAAGACGAGTCAGAAACCCCACTCAGAATCGTCGCGGCTTTCTGTCCTATGCTTCACCCCGGCTCTGTATCCATGTTCAGGCAAAGCCCAGAACTGACTGCTTAGAAAAATATTTAATTGAGATTCCTCCTACGGTGCTTATTTCTGTCTCAATAAGGCCTTGGCATGCCATAGGTAGCTAAATATATTGGCTGTTTCCTCTCCAATGCCAACCCAGTTTTTCAAATGTTCCCAAGTACATCTGCCCAGCTTTCCCCTTAGGGAGAATTCACAGCACTCGCCCTCTGTAACCCAGAAGAAGAAAAAAACTGTGGTGGAGATGCTTAGCTTACTTAGAGAAGAGAAATCAGGGCTGTGCTTGCGCAGATGAAGGAGTCTGACTGCACCTTACAGACAGATCTGGTACTTCTGGAAGATGACCTAGGGGTGGGCGGCCCTTCTTACAGGTCAAGGTCTTCGGTGTCTCCTATGGACTTGGCTCTCCACGGCACCCATAAGGCAAGGCAGAGAATAGCCTCCCCATTTTATAGATGAGGAAGCTGAGGCCCCGTGGGGTTGTCTTTTCCACAAAAGGACACCAAGACTCCCTTCTGAGAGTATAGTCTGTGTCTCACATCCTCTCCTGTTCCAGTATTCTTTCTGTTCTCTAACTTTTAACCATTTCATTGACTGAAATCATTGCCTCTGCAGTTATCTTTTTCTTTCTAGATGTCTAGAAAAATCTGAAGGTAGATTTCCTATTCTTCTCAACATTGCAGAGAAGGCAGTAGAGGTATTGGTGGGCCTCGCAGGAGTGGCCCATCAGAGTTGTGGCAGATTTCCATCGGCGCTTTGCTCATCTTGGCAGGAAGCAAAGGGGTGGATACAGGAATTTTAGGGTGAGGGGATTTCAATCCTGGGGAGTCTATAATTCCCCAAATCTTATTAACACGGGTGCTGATAATACAGATGTCCCTTTGGGTCTGCATACGGATGCCCTCAGCCTTCCTAGCAGCCCTTCTCCACGGGTCTGGAACCTCCCAGGGCATTCCAAGGCCCCGCCCCTCTCCCCCCACCCCAGGGCTGGCCGGCAGTCAAGCATCTTCACGCTCTGCCGCTTCCACCTGCAGCTGCCCTCCTTGATCCCTGGTGCAGGCTGCCTCCGGGTCTGCTGGCTGTCCTGGTGCCCAGAATCCCACACAGCCCTGGCAGCTGAAGCCACGGTAGACCGCTGCAGGCGAGGAAGGGTGGGCTCCCTGGAGGCAGAATGCACAGGCAAGAGGACCCACCCCAAGGTCCTCTGAACATTCATCAAAGGGTGCCTTAAAGAAAAAGAAAAGACAAGTTACCAGCTGGGAGGAGATATTTGGCACACACATAACCAAGGAAGGACATTCTCAAGAGCACATAAAGAACTTCCCCAAGCGACCTTAGGATTCTAAGATTCTCTACGGCATTGACTGTCCCCAAGACATGAGACTTTGCCTGAGATGGAATCATATTCTTTCCAGAAACTCTTCTTTCTCTTTTGCAAAAAGGCGAAGGAGTCTGAGCACAGTATTTGGGGGACCACGAGCGGACTATTTCAGGGACCCAGCTAAGACTCGGGAAGCACAGGCGTGAAGCCTGCCTCTGGCTGCCGCTGCACACCCTGCGTAACTTCCTGCCTCCACGCAGACCTGGCTATGGACTCTGGAGGCTTCAGGAAACAGGGAGGGGACAAGAAGGGTAGAATTAAGCAGAAGTGGCACCAGGCCCTGCCCTCTGGGGGTGTGCACTCCCTGCAGACATCCACACAGAGGGCTTTTGTTCAGCCGTCTCACATAAACTTGTGTAAAATTGACCTAGTGGCTCTTCTTCGGGCAACTACCCCTTTTAACTTCCCGGTCTCCAGTGCTGGCAATATACTTCCCTTGCCACCCTGACTGACACCGGGAGTCACCCCTGATTTCTCCTCCCTTCGGTCCCACACATCCAAGTCATTGGTGAACCTCCTCATTCCCTTGTTCGTTGACTCTCCACCAGCTCCTTCTGCATTTCATTCCATAAAACTCTGATCGCAAGATATCACAACCTACAATTGACCCCATTTCCGATGAACTCCTGCACACTGGCTTCTCCCTGGCTTCCCAATATTTCCACACCAAGCCCCGGTAGCCCCCCTTGCCCCTCCACCATATCATTTTGTGGGGCTGCCTTCCACAGCTTATCTCCTCTCGTCAGTCTCATCTTGTCTCCCGGCTTTCCCACAAACATGCCAGTTTGATTCCTCCCTCCACACCTGGACCTGAAAATACCAGCCTTAGCTCTGCTTCAAGCTACCAGTCCTTCAAGGCCCATCTGCTCTGAGAAGCATCCCCAACCAGGCCATCTTCTCTGAGTGCTTACTATTTGTGTGTTGATTATTTCCAAGGAGGCACTGATTTGACAGTTTCTATCTATTACCAAGTGCTGTCTTCCCAGCAAGGTTGTAATCTTCCTGGTGCTAATGGTGTGGTAATTCCTGTTTGCATCATCCCTCTGCTGCACCCAAGGCAACGATGTGGACACAGGAAAATTAACATCTATCAGAGGCTTTAAGACATGATCTCAAATCCTTTCAACCCTAAGAGCTGGATATTTTTGCCTCTGTTTTGTAGATGAGGAAACTGAAGCTCAGAGAAACATTTTTGCATCCACAGCTGGTAAGGGTGCCAAACAGGGGTTGCTTGACAACAAAGCACCTTTTTCTACTCCATGTCTCTAAGGTGGGGCGTAGGCACTCAGAAAGGCGCTGAGCCCGGAGAGCAATCAGACCCAGGGAGCCGATGTGCGTTCGAATCATTGCTAGCCCTGGACTCCCGTGTTTCTTTTGATCCCACTCTAAAAGCACCTCTTGAATCCCTTTGATATCCCCCCTTTTTTTTTTTCAAAGAAGCTATGAGCAAGCTTTATGATTGGTGTCCATTTAAAAATGTTCCATTTATTTTTCTGGAAGAATGGTTGCTCTAAAATGTTTACCTGGGCCCAAGGATGTCTGATGTCACCGCTGAACTGAATAACCAGGGAAGAGTGATAGCTGGTAATCTCTCTCCTGCGGCTGGTGCCACAACAGAAAGTGCTTCTGATTAGCTTGTAATCCAAGGAACAAGGTGATTCCAGATACATATCTGTATTACAGATACATATACCTCAGCCAGGTTCCCACATTCAGAAACTCCCTCATGAGCCCCAAAGAAAACTATTCATTTGCAGTGGGTTGTGAAGGAAAGGGAAGGGGGGGTGGGTAGGGAGAATGTGAGACGGTGAGAGTTCAAACACAGAGTAGGAAGAACAAAGAAAGAGAAAGAGGAATTGAGGAAAACAAAGAGGATGCTTATAGAACGTTTTCTCTATTAAGTGGATGGAAAAATACATCTTGAATCTTCATAGCTGGAAGGAAAGCAATTTTGTCTTAAACAACAACCCTCCACAAATTGCTTTTCATCTCCCAACAGCA
>PVJD01008841.1:0-68437 GCA_004026545.1 Mormoops blainvillei
TACAATTTAATAGTAGAAAGACACATAACCTAATTTACAAAATGAGCAAAGGGACTTCTGGCCAAGATGTAGGCATAGGTACACTCACTTCGCCTCCTCACACAACCGTAAGAAGAAAAACAACCAACCTAAAAACAGAAAATTACCAGACCAGCCAGAATATTGAGCTGTATGGATTCCTGACAACCAAGGATTTAAAGAAGAAGCATTCATCCAGATGGGTAGGAGGGGCGGAGAGGTCACGGCATGGCATGGTGAGGTGGCAGCAGTGAGGCAGTGGCTGAGGCTGCTGGCAGAATGGGCGACCCCACATTCACGTGCGGCTGATGAAGGTTTGCAGGGGCATCTGGGGAGCAAGCGATCCCAACCCCAGACCAGACTGCGCAACCAGGGTTCCAGCCAAGTGGCCAAGGAAAGAAACACTGCGTTTTATATACAGTCAAGCCTCGGTTCTCGAACCTCTTGGTTCTTGAGCAATTTGGGTCTTGACCAAAGTGTTCAATGGAAAAGAATGTCTTTGTTGCCTAACAAAACTCTGGGGCTCAATTCTGTACCTGACAACCCTTTGATGCTGATACTTATATGATCAGCCATGTGTCTCTCAGGAGACAAACAGAGGAGATTCAGTTTTCGAACAAATCGCTTCTTGAACAGTTTTCCGGATGAATTAAGTTCAAATACTGAGGTTCCACTGTAATTCTGTTTATATGGAATGTCCAGAGTAGGCAAGAGACAGAGGGTAGGTTAGGCATCCACTGAGGGTCTTTAAAGGTATCTCCTGAAGACAAGGGGAGGCTCCTGCACTGTGGAAGTGACAGTGTCTGGCTTGGAGTTTCAATTACGGAAAACATTGCAGCTTCTGTCTTTGCCACTCTGGATCACTCAGGGGAAAGGACCCCCACACAGCCTTGTGGAGAGACCATGTGTGGGGAGGAACTGAGGCCTCCTAGAAGCAACCAGCACCCACATTAAGCCCTATGAGTGAGCCCTGGAAGGCACTTGGAAGTGAGATTTTGGAAGCAGACCTCGCAGCGTTGGTCAAGTCTGCAGACAACTGTAGCCCTGGCTGATGACATCTGGACTGCAGCCTCCTGAGAGACCTCAGGGCAAAACTGACAGCTCAGCTGCTCCAGAATTTCTGACTCACAGAAATTGTAAAAAATATAAATGTTGGTTGTTCTTTCATACCGCTAAGTTTTGGGGCAATTTGTTATGCAACACAGATCATTGATATACCTGCTGAGTTTTAGGAAGGTTCCCTACAGAAAAAGAATCTGAGAAACACCTGCATATTAAAAATTGAGGGAGAAAACATAATATTTTCCTGCACCTCCGGGTCCCAAGAAAAGAGACCTAACTCTTAGTGAGAGGACACATCCAAACATTTGAAACCCATGGTTTCTGATAGAGTATTCCATGATTTTGGTGCTGTCAGAAATTTGGGGTTTCAAAACGTGATTAGGAAGACTATCAGGTAGTAACGCCTTTATTGCATGGGAGAGAGAAAGAGATCCACAGGTGAAGAAAGGGCAATCTCCTTGACAATAATAAAGGAGACTACAGAAATTAACGTAGGGCGATTAAACTCAGCAGTGGGGAACTTTTAAAAATAGCAACAGGCCCTGGCCGGTCTGGCTCAGTGGATTGAGCGCTGGCCTGTAAACTGAGAGGCCAACGGTTCGATTCCCAGTCGGGTCACATGCCTGGGTTGCAGGCCAGGTCCCTGGCTGTGGGCGTGTGAGAGGCAACCATGTATATGTATCTCTCACACGTTGATGTCTCTTTCCCTCTCTCACTCCCTTCCCCTCTCTCTAATAAAATCTTTAAAAAATAAATAAAAATAGGAACAGGGATTTTGCAAGAACTGAGACAACTCTGCAAGACTGTTTGCTAATAATTTATTTTCATCAAGAAAAACATATCCTTGGTAGTGTTCCAGTTCTCAGCAAGCTCATTCATGGTAAGTTTATCTCTGGGAAAAGAGAGCATGGAATCTTTCCAAAGTCTTTGTTCCCTAACTATGGTAATCATTAGGGCTGTTCACAAATATTCTTGTTCTCTTTCCTTCCTGATGTATGGTGGCTTGTCCTTTACCAGTTGAAGGCATCATCATGTGACTTGCTTTGGCCAATGAAATGTGAGCGAAAGCTTGAAAAGTCAGGATGCTTCACCATCTTATCTTTTTGCTGTCATGGCAACAAGCCACGTTCTTGCTCATGGCTGCGGTGTTGGCCCAGGGCCTGGTGTGAAGGCGATAATGGTGTGGAATAGAGCCTCCAGCTTGAGCATGATACAGAGTCACGAATAAGAAATTAATCTTCAAATTTAAGTCATTGAAAGTTTAGGGTTAATTTTACTCTCCGCATAATCAAACCTATCCTGGCCGAAATGCTAGTAAATAACCGAAGCTCATGTTTACCAGCCCTGCGTCTTCAGGTGCCGGCTCAGCAGCTCTCGACTGGTTAAGAACTACTACGCACGTCTTGCTGGGAGCCAGGGGCCTTTTGCCCTGCAACTCAGTACACTGTCACAATAAATCTGAAAGGCAGGTATTACTAATCCCATTGAACCTAAAAGAAACCTGAGAAGTGAAGGGACTTGCCCCAGCTCCCCAGCAAGCAGCAGAGTCGGGACAGGAAGCCCGGTTTTCTGAATATAAAACACAAGCAGAGTCTCTAAGCTGTACTGGGGCCTGCTATGACTGATTATGAGCCAGAGTAATTTTAGCCTATGTGATAACTCAGCCGTGACCTCTCCCTGCATTAGTCCCTTTTGTGTCCCTCTCCTTGTCTCTGCTTTTCTATTTTCTCCATGAACCTGAGACGTGGGAAGCTTTACCTCAGCATGTTGCACCACTTAAAGGTAAGCATCACCCTCCCACTTAATGGTGAGGAAATAAACACAGTTGAGTCTTGAAAAACACGATGGGGAGAGGTGCTGACGCTTGTGCAGTGGAACTTCTGAGTATAACTTTTGGCTCCTCCAAAACCTAAGTACAGTGTCCCTCTGTACCTGTAGGGGATTAGTTCCAGGGCCGACGCCCCCATGCCACCACGAATACCCCCATTAGCGAATGCTGAAGTCCCTGAGATGACATGGCGTAGAACAATGGATACAGTCGGCCTTCCACATTCCAGGATTCCCAGCCACAGATTGAAAATACTGCTTTTGATCCGCAGCGGTTGAATTCCATGAAGGCAAAGCTTGGGAATAAGAAGGGCTTACTGTATATTTATTGAAAAAATCCACTTATAAGTGGATCTGCACAGTTCAAATCTGTGTTGCTCGGGCTCAACTGCACTTGACATGCAGACCATGAAAGGTATGTTAGAAATTTTAGATACATTGCTATTTTAAAAAATTTTATTTGTCAATTACAGTTTATATTCAACATTATTTTGTATTAGTTTCAGGTCTACAGCATAGTGGTTAGACAGTCATATACTTTATAAAGTGTTCCTCCTGATATTTTCAATTCCCACATGACACCATACATAGTTATTACAATATTATTGACTATTATGCCCTATGTTGTACTTTGCGTCTGTGTCACTGTTTTGTAACTACCCATTTGTACTTCTAAATCCCTTTACCTTTTCCATCCTGTCCCTCAACCCCTGACCCCTCTGGCAACCATCTGTTCTCTGTATCTGTGAGTCCATTTCAATTTTGTTCATCCATTTATTTTGTTCTTTAAATTCCACAGATAAGTGAAATCACATGGTATTTTTCTTTCTCTGATTGACATTTCACTTAGCATAATACCCAGTGTGTTCATCCATGCTGTTGCAAATGGTAAGATTACTTTCTTTTTATGGGCAAGTAATATTCCATTGTATATGTGTACCACCACTTTTTTATCCACTCATTTATTGACGGGCACTTGGGTTGCTTCCATAGTTTGGCTATTTCAAATAAAATTGCCAGGAACATAGGAGTGCATATTCTTTCTAATTAGTGTTTTGGGTTTCTTTGGATGTATACCCAAATCACTGGAATCATAAAGTGATCCATTTTTTATTTTTTTGCGTATACTCCATACTGTTTTCTATAGCGGCTGTACCAATCTGCATTCCTACCAACAGTCTACAAGGGATTCCTTTTTTTTACATCCTCACAAACACTTGTTGGTTGTTGAGTTATGGATGATAGCCATACTGACAGTTGTAAGTAATATCTCATTGTGGTTTTAATTTCCATTTCTCTGAGGATTAGTGAAATTGAGCATCTTTTCATATGTCTATTGGTCATCTATATGTCCTCTTTGGAGAAGTGTCTATTCAGGTCCTTTGCCCAATTTTTAATTGGATTATTTTTTATTTTTATTTTTTGGTGTTGAGTTGTATTAGTTCTTTATACATTTTGGATATTAACTCCTTAACGGACGTATCAGTGGCAAATATGTTCTCCCATTCAGTACATTGTCTTTTTGTTTTGTTGATGGTTTCCTTTGCTATGCAAAAACTTTTTCATTTGGTGTAGTCCTATTTATTTATTTTTTCTTTTGTTTCCTTTGCCTGAGGAGATCTACCAGAAAAAATATTCCTAAGAGAAATGTCCAAGGTTTTATTGCCTACGTTTTTTCCTAGAAGTTTTATGGTTTCAAGCCTTACATTTTTCTTTAATTCATTTTGAGTTTATTCTTGTATATGGTGTAAGAATGTGGTCTAGTTTCTTCTTTTTTTCATATATTTGTTCAATTTTCTCCACACCACTTACTTAACAGACTGTTTTTACCCTATTTTATGTTTTTGATTTAGTGCTCATATGAACCCTGTAGTAGAAGTACTATTTATTCGATTTAAAAAATGGGAAATTGAAGCACAACAGGTTATGCATATTGTCTGAAGGTCTTAGTCAAAGTCATGGGTGGGTGGATTTCAAACCTGTGGCCACCTGACTCCAAACTTCTTGCTCTTTCCAGTACCTTTCCCCACAATGATAGTCATTGCATCTAAATACTTAAGGGAGGGGGGTAAAAATAAACTTGGAGAGGATTAAGGCAGCCCATTTGGTTGGATTTTTCTATGCAAAAGTAGCATTTTGGTAGCCAAGAAGCTGTAAGGATCCAAAGATCCCTTGAGCGTGAAAGAACAGAGTGCCTCATGCTCCTCAGAATAAACCCAGGAGTGAAACATCTGGAAATGATCATTTAATTTCCATCCTATGATTTGAATATTAAAAAAAGTGCTTAATATATATTTGCTAATAAATTTGGTTCTCCAGGGGCTTATCGAAGTCAGGAGTAGACAAAGGAGGCTGCGCAGTCTGGCTTTAAGGCAGGTTGGGTATTTGACTGGTCCCCCAGAGGGGCATGTCTGGCTTCTGCATTTTCCGGGCAGCCTTCTAACAGTTTTTTGTGCTGCTGAGGACTAGGTACCAACTTCTTAGCCTTTGGCTTCATCTGTACACCTGTTTCACATCTCTGCAAATTAATTACTCATGTCCCTGAAAAGAATGAAAGGAAAAAATGTTCCTGGATATTCAGAGCTATCTACATGAGCAGTTTTTACCCCACCTCTCTGCTCAGCTGCGCAGTGATTGATTTGATGTAGTCAGGTCTTAGCTTGTCTATGCTGTGAAAGACTTACCTTCCTTCTCGTTATAGGTAAGGGGAGATCCCAGAGGCTGAACTGCAAGAGACCTCCTGATATAAGAGTTGAATGATAAGAAGCCAGGCTGGGAAAGAGCATATAGGCAGAGGGAGTAGGAATTCTAAGGTTCTCAGGCTGGAGTAATTTCGGGATGTTCAAGGAATAGAGTAAATTTGGGACAGTTACCATTCATTGCACAGTTACAATGGGCCAGGCATTGTGCTATGTGCTTTCATATATTATCTCATTTTGACAACAAATGACAACATCTTAATTGATGACAAGACCCTACAAGGTAGATATTATTATCCCCAATCTACAGGTAGACCTTCAGTTCTAGTAGCACTGGGGGTGAAACTGGAGAAATCAGTGTTTGTGCTTCCTGTCACTCAGAACCAGTAAGTAGAGACAAGGATTGAATCTTTATGAGTGCTTTATTCAGATACCGGTGATCTGAGAAGAGGGTGGGCTATGTACCCTCAAAAACCATCTTAACATTTCATCTCAAGCTGACCTTTTCATAAGGAGAAGAAAGGGTAGGTAAAGAGTTCAGAAAAAGGTTAATTGGATAAGAGTTGCAATCTGGAATGATTGTTCTAGTACTTCATTATCTGTTGATCAACAATTCTTTTTGTTATTTTTTTAAATTAAAAAAATTTTATGATGATTTTAAAAAATTGTTGTTCAAATACAGTTGTCTCCATTTTTCTGCCATCACTTTTCCCTGCCTCCCCTCCCCCTTTCCACTCTCAACCCTTCCCCCCTTTGGCTTTGTCCAGGTGTCTTTTATACATGTTCGTTGAGGACCTTTCCCCTTCTTTTCCCCTGATAATCCTCTCCTCCACCCGTCTCGTTACTGTCAGTTTGTTCTCCATTTCAAAGTCACTGGTTCTATTTTGCTTGCATGTTTGTTTTGTTGATTAGGTTCCACATATAGGTGAGATGATGTACTATTTGCTTTTCACCCACTGGATTACTTCTCTTAGCATAATACTCTCCAGTTCCCAGCCATGCTGTCGCGAAGGGTAGGAGCTCCTTCTTCCTTTCTGCTGCATAGTATTCCATTGTGTAAATGTACCACAGATTTTTGATCCACTCATTTACTGTTGGGCACTTAGGTTGCTTCCAAACTTGGCTATTGTAAATTGTGCTGTTATGAACATTGGAGTGCATAGGTTATTTTGAATTGGTGTTTCTGGATTCTTAGGGTATAATCCCAGCAGTGGAATTGCTGGGTCAAAAGGCAGTTCCATTTTTAGTTTTTTGAGGAAATTCCATACTGTTTTCCACAGTGGCTGCACCAGTCTGCATTCTCACCAACAGTGCACTAGGGTTCCCTTTTCTCCACAACATCACCGGCACTTGTTGTTTGTTGATTTGTTTATGATGGCCATTCTGACTGGTGTGAAGTGGCATCTTGTTATGGTTTTAATGTGCATCTCTCTGATGGCTAGTGATGCTGAGCATCCTTTCATGTGTCTCTGGGCCCTGCGTATGTCCTTCTTGGAGAAGTGTCTGTTCAGGTCCTTTGCCCATTTTTTAATTGGATTGTTTGTCTTCCTGGAGTGGAGTCATCTGAGTTCTTTATATGTTTTGGAGATCAAACCCTTGTCCGAGGTATCACTGACAAATATGTTTTCCTGTACAGTTGATTCCCTTTTCATTTTGCTGATGTTTTCTTTAGCTGCACAGAAGCTTCTTACTTTGATGAAGTCCTGTTTGTTTATTCTTTCCTTGATGTCTCTTGCTCTAGGGGACATATCAGTGAAAATATTGCTAACGTGGAATATCTGAGATTTTCCTGTCTATATTCTCTTCTAGAACTCTTATGGTTTTGCGACTTATATTTGTTTTTATCCATCTTGAGTTTATTTTTGTGTATGGTGTAAGCTGGTGGTCGAGTATCAGTTTTTTACATGTAGCTGTCCAGATCTCCCAACACCATTTGTTGAAGAGACTATTTTTACTCCATTTTATGCTTCTGCCCACTTTGTCAAATATTAATTGATCATAGGTACATGGAGTTATACCTGGACTCTTTATTTTGTTCCATTGATCTATGTGTCTATTCTTATGCCAGCACCAGACTTTTTTGATTACAGTGGCCTTGTAATATAGTTTGATGTCAGGTATTGTGATCCCTCCTACTTTGTTCTCCTTTCTCAAAGTTGCTTCAGTTATTCAGGGTCATTTATGGTTCCATATAAATTTTTGAAATGTTTCTTCTATATATGTGAAATATGTCATTGGTATTTTAATAGGGATTGCATTGAATCTATATATTGCTTTGGGTAGTATGGACATTTTGGTGATGTTAATTCTTCCAATCCATGAACATGGGATATGCTTCCATTTATTTGTGTCTTCCTTAATTTCTTTTTTCACTGTTGTAGTTTTCTGAGTACAGGCCTTTTACCTCCTTGGTTAGGTTTATTCTTAGGTACTTTATTTTTCTTGTTGGTATAACAAATGGGATTTTTTTCCTGATTTCTGATTCCGATCAGTTCATTGTCCGTGTACAAAAATGCCTTCTATTTCTGGATATTGACTTTGTATCCCGCTATTTTGTCAAATTCACTTATTAAGTCGAGTAGTTTTTTGGTGGCGTCTATAGGGTTTTCTATGTACACTATCTTGACATCTGCAAACAATGACAGTTTTACTTCCTCCTTTCCAATTTGGATACTTATTATTTCTTTTTCTTGTTTGATTGCTGTGGCTAGGACTTCCAATACTGTGTTGAATAGAAGTGGTGAAAGCAGACATCCTTGCCTTGTTCCCGATCTTAGTGGGAAAGCTTTTAGTTTTCACACATTGAGTATGAGGTTGGCTGTAGGTTTTTCATATATGGCCTTCATTATGTTTAGGTATGCCCCCTTTACTCCCACTTTGCTGAGTGTTTTTATCATAAATGGTTGCCGTACCTTAGCAAATGCTTTTTCCACATCAGTTGGTAAGATCCTGTGATTTTTGTCTTTCCTTTTGCTTATGTGATGTATTACATTATTGATTTGTGAATATTGTACCATCTCGCATCCCTGGGATGAATCCCACTTGATCATGGTGTATGATCTTTTTAATGTATTGCTGGATGTGGTTTGTCAATGTGTTGTTGAGGATTTTAGCATCTATGTTCTTCAGTGTTATTGGCCTGTAGTTTTCTTTCTTTGTCGTGTCTTCATCTGGTTTAAGGATTAGGATGATGCTTGCCTCATAAAAAGAGTTTGGGAGTCTTTCCTCTTTTTGGATTTTTTGGAATAGTCTGAGAAGGACAGGGTTTGCTCTTCATTAAACATTTTGTAATATTCTCCTGTGAAACAATCCAGTCCAGGGCTTTTGTGTGTCGGGAGTTTGTTGTGTACTACCTGAATTTCACCAGCTATTATCAGTCTGTTCAGGCTTTCTGCTTCTTCTTCATTCAGTTTTGGAAGATTGTATTATTTTCTAGAAATTTTTCCATTTCGCCCAGCTTTTCAAATTTCTTGGCGTATAGTTGTTCATAGTAATTTCTTACAATCCTTTGTATTTCTGTGGTATCACTTGTGATCTTTCCTCTTTCATTTCTAATTTTATTTATTTGGGTCCTCTCCCTTTTTTTCTTGATGAGTCTGCTTAAAGGCTTGTTGATTTTGTTTATTTTTTTCAGAGAACCAGCTCCTGGATTTATTGATCTTTTGAATTGTTCTTTTAGCCTCTATGTCATTCAGTTGTGCTCCGATCTTGATTATTTCCTTCCTTCTACTCACTTTGGGCTTTGTTTGTTGTTGTTCCTCCAGTTCTTGTAGATGTAGGGTTAGGTTATTTATTTCAAATATTTCTATCTTTTTCAGGTAGGCCTGTATTGCTATGAACTTCCCTCTCAGAACTGCCTTCACTATTTCCCATAGGTTTTGGACTGTTGTGTGTTCATTTTCATTTGTTTCCAGAAACTTCTTGATTTCTTCCTTGATCTCATTATTGACCTATTCATTGTTTAATAGCATACTATTCAGTCTCCATGAGTTTGAATATTTTTGAGTTTTTTTCCTTGAGGTCAGTTTCTAGTTTCAAGCCCTTGTGGTCTGAGAAAATGCTTGTTACGATTTCAGTTTTCTTAAATTTGTTGAGGTTTGTTTTGGGGCCTATCGTGTGGTCTATCTTTGAAAGAGTTCCATGTGCATTTGAAAAGAATGTGGATTTTGTTTCTTAGGGATGAATGGTTCTATATACATAAGTTAAGTCCATTTACTGTAATGTATCATCATTCAATTCCACAATATCCTTGTTGATATTTTGTTTGGAAGATCTATCCATTTTTGACAGTAGGGTGTTAAAATCCCCTACTATAAGTATGCTGCTGTCTATACCTTTCTTGAAGTCCTCCAAGATTTTCATTATATATTTGGGTGTTTCTGTGTTGGGTGCATATATGTTTACAATGTTTATGTCTTCTTGATGGATTCTTCTTTTGAGTATTTTGAGGTGTCCTCTGAGTCTCTTTATATGGCCTTTTTTTGAAGTCTATTTTGTCTGATATAAGTATTGCCACCCCAGCTTTTTTTCCTGTCCATTTGCTTGGAATATTTTATTCCAACATTTTATTTTCAGTCTGTGTAGATCTTTTGTTCTGAGGTGGGTCTCTTGTATGTAGCATATGTGCGGGTCATGTTTTCTTATCCGTTCAGCTACCCTATGCCTTTTGATTTGAGCATTTAATCCATTTACATTTAAGGTTGTTATTGATAGGTACTTATTCATTTTTCCCTTTTGTACCTGTGCTCCTCTCTCTCTCACTCTTTTTCTTCATCTTCTTAAAGTAGTCCCTTTAGCAAATCTTGCAATAATGGTTTGGCGGAGGTGGAATCTCTTAGCCTTCTTTTGTCTGGGAAACTCCTTATTTTGCCTTCCATTTTAATCGAGAACCTTGGTGGATGGAGTAGTCTTGGTTGCAGGCCTTTGCTTTTCATCACACAGAGTATTTCTTGCCATTCCCTTCTGGCTTGTAGTGTTCCTGTTGAGAAGTCAGCTGTTAGCTGTATTGGGGCTCCCTTGTATGCTACTTTCTGTTTCTCCTCTGTTGCCTTTAAGATTTTCCACTTTAATTATGATGTGTCTTGGAGTGGCCTCTTTGGGTTCCTCTTGATTGGGACCCCCTGAGCTTATTGGACTTGAGTGACTTTTTATCTCCTCCAATAAGGGAAGTTTTCCATTATTATTTTTTCAAACAGGTTTTCTATCCCTTGCCTCTTTTCTTCTCTTTCTGCTATCTCTATTATATGTATATTATTAAGTTTCATGTTGCCCTGCCTTTCCCTTAACCTCTCTTCATTCCTTTTGAGTCTTTTTTTCATTTTCTTGCTCTTTCTGGGAGCTTTTTTTCTCCCTTGTCCTCCAGCTTGCTGATTCACTCCTCTGCTTCATCTAGCCTGATTTTGATTCCTTGTACTGTGTTCTTCAATTCAGAAATAATATTCTTAATTTCCTCTGGGCTCCTGTTGATAGTTTCTATGTCCTTCTTCATGCTCATATAGTTTGCAGTAAGTTCCTTGTAGTTTCCCTGTACTTTTGATAATTCTCACTGAGCTCATTGAGCTTCCTCATAACCATTGTTTTGAATATCTGATAGTTTACTTGCCTCTATTTTATTTAGTAGTCTTTATGGGGATTCTTCCTTTCCTTTGGATTGGGGATTGTTTCTTTGTCTTCCCATTATTTTTGAGACTTCTTTTTTTGTTTCTGCTTCTTAAATTGATCTGTTTTGACTTCCTGACTTTGTGGTGAACTTCTGTGGTAGGAGACCTGTGAGATTCAGTGGTGCAGTCTCCCTGATCTCCTGAACTTGATGCTCTTGGGATGCCTTTCATACTGTTTATGTTAGCTCTGTGGAAGTAATTGGGCTTTGATTGTTGTTTGGTCATTCTTTGGTGGGTCCTTCCCCCTAACTGGTTGGCAGAGGGTCACTCTGCCCACTACATCTTGTGTGTTGTTGTGCAGGTGCTGCCAGAACAAAACCACAAAGCCTAGGAAACAAACCCACATCTGCAAAACTAAGTCCCCCCTGCAATCCCACTATCAACAGCAGATGAGCCAGTATTAATAAGGCTGTAAAGAGATTAAGACTATTATAAGAAAGGAGAGAAATAAACTATAACATAAAATCTAGTGACTTAATATGCACAAACTTGATGAGCAAGAAATGAATGTTACAAAGTTATATAGTAAAGAAAATATTGCAAATCATGGAGAAGACCACAGTGGACTTTGTCTCAGTAGACACTAGTATTTACTGCTGTTTTTTGCTTTCTGGATCTGCTTCTGGTGATGTCAGATGTTGACTCCATCTGACCTTAGCAGTCTATTGGAGACTTCTGGGGGTCTACTGTCTGGGGCTGTCTCCTTCGGTTGTTAATCTAGTCACTCTCCACTCAACAGTCAGGCTTAAGCACCACAGGGTGGGACAGAGTCCCTCCTGGGGGCAGGGCTATTGTTTCTTCTCAGGCTGCCACTCAGGTGAGTGGTCTGCCTGAGCAAGATGGCTGCTTCCGCTCGGGGTTGACTCAGCACTGGGATCCCAGGGACTACTCTCTCAGTTCTCTCCCCAAGGCCTCCGTCCCCAGTTTCTCCTCAGGTGTCTCTAGCCCACTCTGCCCCCACCTTTGCCGGAGCCCAGGGTAAGTGGCTGCAAATGAAAATTTATGCGTTGTCCCTTTAAACAGCTCTTTGCTTCCCCAGCCCCCTGTCTCTGGCAGTGAGCTTTTCACAGCTGGCTCTCATCTGTGTACTTTTTGGGCTCTGGTGCTGTAGGCTTTGGATTCCTGTATGGTTTAGACCCCACTCTTCTCAGGGGGATCCAACTGGCTGCTTAAATATCCCTCTGGTGCTGCCACCTGTGGGTGCCCAGCCAGACTTCTGGAGTCTCTGCTGTACTCCTTACCAGTCAGGTTGTGCTGAAACTGATTTTTCTGTCTGTCTGAGGTTATAAGGCTTCCCTCTTGCTATTTATTGTTCAGTTGTGTGTTCCGGGTGATTTCTCCACAATTTAGTTGTAATTCCAGATTGGTCCTTGGAGGAGGTCAGCGTGACTTCCATTCATTCCTTGGCCATCTTGCCTTCCCCTGATCAACCATTCGTTACCTGCATCATGGATGTTCCCTCCTTGGAACATAATGACTCAGATACCATCTCCATCACTTGCAGACCTCCTGGGGCACAAAGGTTGAATTGCTTGTTGACCTCTTGTTGTTGTGTAGGTCATGCATTCCAGTTCCTGGAATAATAGTTTTCCATGTGCATTAATCACTTAAACCTATCAATTGAAGTTATATCTTTAACTCTTGAGTTCCCCTATCAAAGTTTCTCTCACCTGATACCCTAGGTAATACCCTAGATGATACCCTAGAGAAGTGGTCTCCTGTGGGTATTTGGAAACTTAAGACTAGAATTTACTAGCATTTAGTAGGTAGAGACCAGGGAGGAGAGACATGCTTCAATAGGTGAGATGGTCCATACAGCAAAGAATTGTCCTATCAAGTGCAATTCCCAAATATCCCACCAGAGCGAGGTTCATGTACATGAAAAACTTGCTATAATCTCTAAACTTAAGATCTGATTCTATTTTACATCCACATAGGTAGCTGTGAAATAATAGAATTTATATATCATATATATTATATATATTATATAATATTATACATAATATATATACCACCTCTGGTTCTCTGGTTTCTGGCACAGACCTTCTAAACTTTCATGGTTTTCCAAGTGATAAGAGCACTGGCTGCATCTTTTGTTTTAATATTTGATCTTTGACTCTGGTTCTTGACACAGCTCCTAAATCCCTTGGGATTTCCTGGGCAATAGGACAGTCATTTAATCTAATGAGGCAACTCTTGGTGGGCTCCTCGATAACTTCAGGAAGCGACCTGGTCACCAGAAAGACCAAGCCATGATTAGAAGTTTGGAACTTTCAGCCACATCCCCCATCCTCTGGGAAGGGTACAGGGGCTGGGGATTGACTTGATCGTTCATGACTACATGATGAGACTCCATAAAATTCCCGAAAGCATGGGGCCCTGAGAACTTCCGGGCTGGTGAGCTTGTTTAGTGCCAGGCGGAGTGGTGTGCCCTGAGAGCACATGGATGTTTCTTGCCCTTCCCACATACCTTGCCCTATGTATGTCTTCACCTAGCTCTGCATCTGTATCCTTCTGTGTCACGTATTTTATTACATAATAAACCGGTGAACATATGTGTTTCTCTGAATTCTGTGAGCCGTTTTAGCAAATGTTCAAATCCAAGGAAGGAGCCCTGGGAGCCTCTGATTTATAGCCAAGTCAGGCAGAAGCAAGGGGGACCTGGGAACCTACTACTTGCAATTGGTGTCTGAAGTGGGGTGCAGTGCTGTGGGACTGAGCCCTTCACCTGTGGAGTCTATTCTAACTTGTTAGAAACAGAATTTAATTGAGTTGCAGGCCCCACAGTTGTGTTGGAAAATTGGTTGGTGTGGGAGAAGCATTTGGGAATGCAATCACTGGCTACAGAGGGGACATTGTACTCTATTTTATTTGGAACTTTATCAAGAAATGTTCTCCATCTCAGAAAATCACAGTTCCTCCCGCAGTGCTGACTCGGTGCCGCTCATCTGAGTCACCAGAATGACACAACTGTATCAGTCAGCATTTGTAGCTGTCATGTGCAAATATGTAGCACAGGAGATTTGATACTACTCTCAACAGATTTAAAACCCAACATTTCTAAGCTACAGAGGTGCATACAATGTAGTGATCTCAGTGAATCTTAGGAATAAAGGTTGGTTTTAAAGTATTTCATATTCGTATCCCCCCTACATTTGAACAGATTTAACACTTTAATAAGAAATCTATGATGTGAAAGTTACAAGAAGAAAGGATGTTTATTTATTTGAGGTTATTCTAAATGCTATCCCCAGGATACTTCTTCCACACAACCTCTCTGTGACTCTTTTGTTACTGTTTCTTCCCCCAGTCTGTCCTCTGGTTCCTGTTGTGGCTCCAAGAGCATGGTCCCCAAGGTCTTTTTAAGCACTCGATCCTGAATGAATGCCTCCAAGCTCAGTGGGATTTCAAGAAAAGAAACACTATCCTGTCCCATGTCCCCATAGAGGGACTCCATAGAGGGACTCTGCTCATCACCATGGATATCAGAGTCCTCATGTTTTCAATTTGGTGTGATTGTTTTGCATGTTATCACCATTCCAATTAAGTTCCCATTTTATTTATCTTACATGAATAAAATTAGCCTATTACTGCTCTAAACACTAGATTTTATTACAGCACACCCACACCTGATTCTTTCATTTTCTTGTATTTCTTATATAGATATTCAGACTTCTCTTATTAACTCATTCATTGTAAGGAAGTACAAGCAACTGGCTACCTCAGTATGTTTCCTAATGTAACATGGTCTGTAGCAAAGCCCCCTAATACATGTTAGCTTATTTTTAAATACTCACCTTTTCTTCACCTATGTATTAGAATTTAGGCTTAGTGCTGAAAATCAGTGTCCCAGGAAACCCCGTGTTCCAGGCACACCAGAACTCTTGGTCATCCTACATAGTGTTATTTATTTTTTTCAGAAATTATAGGTAGGTAGGCTTTATTTTCTAAGAATTTAATTCCACAATGCAAGAGGTGATGGGGAGGTTAAATAATAACTTAATGAAAGTAATTATTTGTTTGACATCTATTCCCATACTTATATACTAGACACTATAATCAATGCTGTGACACGTCAGTGAATCAAAATGACTTGTTCCCGACTCTCATAAAGCTAATAGTTAAGCAGGGAAACAGATTACAAATGTGACAACTTATGAAGGAGGGCCAGATCAGTTTAATTCCATTAATTTACCAAGCACTTCTTATATATGAGACCTTGTGCTAAGTTCTCAGGAAATATCAGTGAATGTGGCAGATATGGACTCTTTCCTCATACAAATTCCATGTCTAGTGGGAAAAGAAGATATCAAACAAGCCTTACAAATGAGAGAGAGATTGTGAGCAATAACTTTAAGGTTACCGGGGAGTATGTAGCAAAGGCATATAATTTAGTATAAGAAATCAAGGCAGGCCTTGGGGAGGAACTGATGTATTACTGAGACCTGAAGAATCAAGCAGCAGTTGGCCAAGCAGCGGTGTGTAAAGCTTTCTTCGGCCAGGCCATCTCTCACTCAGATGACCCCTTCCTTCCCGGAGACCCCTTCTCTGAAGCCACCTCTTTTCTGCCTGGCCATAGGCAAGTTGTTCAGGTAGATCATTGGACACTAACCAGTGAGCTATTCCTGTACTGCCTTTGTTTAGAATGGGACATTTACCTTTGAAGGGATAAACCTGGAAGCTTCCCATCTCAGCGGGTGACTTGAGGGCATTGCCTCTCCCCCTCTCTTCCGTCTGAGTGGACTTTGGGGAAGAGCCTTTTTAAAGGGACAGGCTCTCCCCGCGCCCTTCCCGTGTCCCGCCCTACCCCCCGCCCCGACCCCTTCACTGTGACCACTTCCTCCTCCTGGCCTTGGATCTAAACGCATGAACTGGAAGTGCAGCAGCCATCTTCTCACCAGAGGGAGGAAAGCCCCTTGCTAAGGATGCCGAATCTTAAAGAAAGAGCCTGCTTCTCACGGCTGCGTGTTGGCCCTGCTTATGCCCTGATCTAACTGTTCTGAGAAGCTATTGAATCTCTTTTAGAATTTGTTTCTTGAGTCACATAATTAAAAAAAAAAGATTTTATTTATTTATTTTTAGAGAGAGGGGAAGGGAGGGAGAAAGAGGGAGAGAGAAACTTCAATGTATATGAGATACATCAAGCAGTTGCTTCTTACATGCCCTGAGCTGGGGACCTGGCCTGCGACCCAGGCAGGTGCCCTGACTGGGAATCTAACTGGTGGCCTTTCAGTCCGCAGGCCGGCCCTCAGTCCACTGAGCCGCACCAGCCAGAGCTGAGTCACATAATTTTTTTATTTATTAAATAAAATAATAAATTAAAAAAATTTTTTTCATTTACAGTTGACTTTCAATATTATTTTATATTAGTTTCAGGGGTACAGCACAGTGCTTACACAATCATATACTTTTGCAACTGCTTGCCCCTCCCACCCCAATATTTCAAGTACCCACCTGGCACTATACATAGTTATTGCAATATTATTGACCATACTCCCTATGCTGTATTTTAAAACCCCATGGCTATTTAGGTATTTTTTCCCCCTGTTGTTTTTATTTGCTACTAAACTCATCTTTAATTTATTCATTGCCCCACAGCCCTGGTAATGAAAAATTGGAGCTTAAAAATTTATACCTTGGCTTGAAGGATTGCAGACACTTTCTCTATCCTGCTTCATATCATAATACAGCTGGTTGGAAAGCTCTACGCATTGCCACATATTAAAGCTGAGTTATATTTGTTTTTAGACTACTGTACTCAGGGTTGCAGAGCCAGTTACCCTTTGAAGTGCCCTGATCTAAACACCTGGAGTTCTTATATTCTCGTGCTTCATGTAAAAACAGGTAAGAAGTATTCAGGGAGTGGCCCCTCCCATTGTTTGAACACAATAAAAATGGTGCAGATTAACTTTTTAAAAAAAATCATAGCTGGAGGAAAAATAGGAAAGGAAAAAATGAAAAGAAAAACAAAGGCAAAAGTACAAACGCTTGCTTCAGGTGTGTGCCAGATTATACTCCCTTTTGTAAACCCTCTTTCAGCGGAAAATATATCCTCCTAAGGAAAGTCTTTCCTTGGGATAGAAAATCTCTCCAGATGTCTCTCTTCCTCCAAATATTACATCTTGTAGTCACAGGAAGATATTTACAAAACAGGTTTTCTAAGGCAATCACGTTGCTCTGCAGTATAATTTAAAAAGTATTTTCTTACTTTTCTTACTGAAAATACATGCCCTTTTGTTGTTAAGAGACTTTCCCCTTGGAACACAATCTCAGAATTTGTAAATCATCCCTGGCCAGCATGGCTCAGTTGGTTGGAACGTCGTCCCTCAAACCAAATGTTGAGGGTTCGATTCCCGGTCAGGGTACATGCCTGGGTTGTGTGTTTGGTCCCTGGTTGGGGTACATATGAGGGGCAACTGATCGCTGTTTCTCTCTGACATCAATATTTCTCTCTCTTTCTCCCCTCCTTCCCCTCCCTCTAAAATTAATAAGCATGACCTCAGGTGAGGATCAAAAAAGAAAAAAAGAATTTGCAAATCAAAACTGCATGTTTACCTTATCATGGATTAACTCCTCTAACTCAGAAATTTTGATCTTTGTAAAGAAGATCTTCAAAGAGCCAGGAGGCCTCCTGGAGCCAGTGGCATGTTTGGGGTGCTGTCTGCCTCACCACTGGAACCGGGGAGGCTGTAGTGAACTGAGTGTATTGGCTTGGGAGGTCCTTGACTTGTGGACATTGGGGAAAGGAGAGCAGAAGAAAATCTGGAAATAAGACCCGCCACCTCCCACAGTGGGATTTGAAAGAGCTGCTTCCGCCTTTTGGGTACCTGAAAGGTGACACTGCTTTGGGATAAGTCAGCAAAGATCATTGCAGAGTGGAAAGTGGAAAGACTCCCTTGATTTCAAGGAGCAGAGGTGCACTAAGGCCACTTAGGAAAGAGAGGATTACTGCAGATGTAAAACTGAGACCAGAAAGCTGTCAGGGGTCAAGGCAGCTCGCCGGAAGGACGGTTCCCTTTGTCTCTTTCATGGTCTGTACCATCTCCCTCTTGAGATCTCTCTAATCTCTCTGCTTTTCTTCTGTGATGTGTCTTCTCTTTTCCTCCCTGTTAACAAGCCATTCCTGAAACCACATACCAGAGAAAGTTGGCTCAAATGACTTTGCTTATTGACGTTGCTCCTTTGGGTAGAGCCTTTGCCTAAGGCATTTCATGAGCCATTAGCCAGCTGATGCACGGCCTGCCTCAGGCCAACAGCTCACCTCTAGTCCACTCAGTGGTCACTGATGCATAGACACCAGCCTAGTGCAGTTTTCCTAACCCAGGGGACAGTGGTCAGGATAGTTTATACTAGAAACAAGTGATAGAAAACAGAGCCTCTGGGACTTGTATTTACACTCAGTCTCCATGCCTTCACATGCATTGTCTGTTGAAGCAGTAAATACCCAGATTTCCTTATCTAGAAATAGGGAATAATAATGAAAACTATTCCAAGGGCTGTGGTGAGACTTAAACAGGATAATGTATAGGCAAAAGGGCTCTGTAAACCGTTAGATATTATGCTGATGATATTGTCACCAGAAAGGGGTAACCTGGAGCTATTTTGACTCATTTGGCTTTTCCGAAAGGCTAGCCATTCACGTAGAACAAGAACAGTGACAGGGAACAAGTAACCGTAGGGCAGGAATCTTCTGCTTCCTTGAGTTAAGGCATGTGCAGGGGAGCTAGCCAGGAGTCGTGGTCCTCGGGATCTTACAAAGCCCTGGGCGCTTGGGGCGTGTGTGTGTTTGTGTGTGTGTGTGTAAAATGAGGGACAACCTCTCCTCCCCTGCATACATGGCCCCCTTTTCACCACTGACATCTCCAAGTCTCTTTAAAGACAAAAAGAAAAGCAGACAGGAAATTAAAAAAATCAGAGTTCAAAAGAGAGAGGTGACAGTGAGTAGGCAGAAGTAAAAAGATAGTGGGTGTGAGTTCCCCAGATGGACTGAGCTGTTCGGTCCACCTAAACAGGGGAATTTCAGCTCCTTCGCAGACATCCTGTAGCTGCCTGTAAATGTCAAGCTCTTTGTATGAATAGTGGCCCTCATCTTGGGCAGAGTCGCCTCTGGGCTTCCCTGGAATTCCCTGACTCACTGCTGAGGTAGCTGGATGAGGGTGGGGCACGGGACCAAGTGATGTGGCTTTGCTGTTAACCCCATGGGTCCCTTCTTAAAGCCTGGAGGAGAGGGAGGGAAAGAGAGTGGCTGCGGAGAAGGATCTTCCCCAGGCCTCCTGTCCCAGACCTGAAGCTGCGCCCCATTCGAGTAGGCTCAGGTTGCCCGCATTTAGTTGGTCACGTAAAAATAAACTAAAGCGTATGAAAAAGAAATCATAATTTATTCATAAAAACAAAGGTTTCCAAATCATACTGCAAACTAGAACATCTTGATCCGGCAGAGACTGTCTACTGAATTCTGCCGGCTGAGCCGCGCCCGCGAAGAGCTCCACGGGACGGGAAGATTCATAAAGGAGCAGGAAAAGCAGAAGCAAAGTTTTCATGTTCCTTTGAGAAGAATACAGGAAGGGCAAGCAAGGGGAGATAGGGGCGTGAGGAAAGAGATGACTCATTCTCCTTCTTAGTTGGCTTGTTTCCTCACTGGAACTGGCAGATAGGGCTGCTGAATCCAGGTCCTGGGGTCCTGGCTTTACTCTCTCAGGGCTTTTCGTTTCTTAAATTAGGACATTGGAGAAGTTGTCATGATAATTATAGAGTCTAGATTAGGGAAACTATGGGAAGCAGTAAGAGAATATTTAATTACAGAGCTGAGAAGACACATGAAGGTGATAGGGTTTTTAAAAGGGGTGAAACTCTCTTCTTAGGACAATGCCACACTGAGCTGCGTTTTCTGGGATTGCCCTGACTTTGTCTGTTATGTAAGGGGGAATCATGGGTGTTTTGTCTGAACATTTAGGGTTGTCAAAATATTCTTTGTCTGAAGATTCTAAGGACCAGCAGAGAGAGCTGTGCTGCAGGGCACTGAGCTTGGTTAGCTTTACTCTCAGAATGTGCCATCATGGGGGTAGGGTGGGGCAGGCGCTCTCAGAGGGTGTTGCCTGGACAAAGAGATGCTGACTCTTTGTTTTTGTTTTTGGAGAGATAGGGAAAGTGATTAGGATGAAAACCTCCTACCTTGCCAAGTTTGGTCATCATATTTTCCAGTCTATAAATTCAGTGACTTACTGCTTTCAGCTGGGTGGTAGAAGAACTGAGCCAAATGTTTTCCTTCTGGTCACATAGTCAATCTATACTTATTGGTATCTAGTTTAACCAGAAGTTCCCATTAATCAGTATTTTTCCACATGAAGAGGACAAAATGATTGGTGTTGATATGATGCCTGGAAGGTTTCAGGCCATCCCCAACTGCTTTTTTACTTTTCCAAATGGAAGTATCACTCTAGCTTCTGCTGATTATGCATATAAAACTAGCTTATTGTAAAGGTTCAATCTTGAAAACTGGGAAAGTAAAAAAATCCCTGGTAAGTGTCTCACCCTATAGTTAACCCCCTGGTTAAACACTCAGTAGCCTCGTATAGGTCCTTCAGAAACTGTCATGCATGTAAGTATACACATGTATGTAGAATATATGTATGCAAATGAGATGATACTGTGTATACTGTTGAGTAACATACCTTTTCATTTTACATGTTATAAACACCCATACAAAACATGTAGAACTACCTCAACATCTTGAATGGGTTGCATAGTGTTCTATAGTGCAGACTCATCATAATTGATTTTACTAAATATTAAAGAATGTTTAAGCTGCTGCTTATTTTTTGCTATTATAATTCAGTCTGCAATGACATTTTAGAAATTCTCTGATTTTTAACAGATACACTTTATTCTTCTTTATACAATTAATTTTATTGAAATATATAGTTTATATAGAATAAACTGAACTCATTAAAAGTGTACAGTTCCAGTTCTGACAAAAGAATCCAGCCATATAACTGATACGACAGTAAAACTATAGAATCTTCCCATCACCTCAAAAAAATTTTCCTCATTTCCTTTGTAATCACAGGGCCTCAGGCAACTAATCTGTTACCGTAGATTACTTTATATTTTCTAGAATTTCAGATAAGTGGAATGACATATTACATACATTTTCGAGTCTGGCTTCTTGCACTTAGCATAATGTTTTTGAACTGTTAATTCATGTAGTTGCCTGGATTAACAGTTCATTTCTTGCTGAGTGGTGTTCCATTGTATAGAGGAACCATGATTTGTTTCCCTTTCATTTGTGTTTCCAATTTTTGGCTATTATGAATAAAGTTGCTATGAACATTTGCTTAGAATTCTTTGTGTAGATTCATGAACTTTATAAGAAAGGGTCAAAGTGTTTTCTAAGTGGTTGTACCATTTTACAGTCTGACCAGGAGTACAGTAGAGTTTCAGCTATTACTCAGTATTTTTGTCAATACTTGACTTGCTAGTCTTTTAAACTTTAGCCATTGTATTGAATGCATAATAGTATATCATTATGGCTTTAATTTGTATTTCTGTGATAACTAATGATGTTGAGCACCTTTTCATGAGCTTTTGGCCATTTGTATATCTTATTTTATGATTTACCTGTTAAAATATGTTGCCCATTTAAAAAAAAATTTAGATTTTCTTATTGCTACATTATAAGAGCTCTCTGTATATTCTACAAAGGATTATACAAATCTTTTGTCGGATGTGTGTATTGCACATATTTTCTCCCAATCTGTGTCTTGCCATTTTATTTTCTAAATGGTGTTTTCCAAAGAGAAAATATTTTTAATTTTAATAAAGTCCATGAATTATTTTTTTCAAACATCAAAGGGAGAGAAAGGTTAAATAGTGCTTAGTGTAATTTTTGCATTGAGTACATACAATGTTTTAATTCCTTAGAAATTGTCACTGTGTGTTAATTAGAATATTGGCTTAAACAAAACATATTGCTTTGGGTAACAGAATTTTTTATACTTATGTGTCCTCATGCAGTGACTCTGAAATTTAAATGCCACCTTAAACCCTTTTAAAAAAGTGACTCAATTGGGAAATGTAGAAGAAAGAAAGAAATACATCGGATCTCTGCTCACCATTTATGTCATTTTTTCCCCCTGAATGAGTAACCTACAAGAGTTTGTTAACAGTATTAGTGAAAACACATGGAGTGCTTACTCAGTGTCAAGCACTCTGCTAAATGGATCATTTTATCTAATCCTCACAACCATTGATCACCATTGTTATCCCTACTTTATAGATAAAGAAACTGTTTAAGTTCATTCAACTCACTCCAGAGTTAGGATCCAAACCCATCTGTACACGTGCCTATAATGCTGTAACTACAACCCGCATAGCACTCATTCTGTGAGTTTCCTTCAGTGCCTTAAAAGACATGTATTATATATCAGTGACACAATTAACCTAGCAATGTAACTAAATTGTTGCACCCTAAGATTATTTACTACCCAGTCCATATTCTGATTTCCTAACCTGTCCCCCAATATTTTTACCACTGATATTTAACATCTATTAATTGTATGTCAGCCATATAATTTTTATTCTTAAATAGCTTTTTCTTTTTTTAAAGATTTTATTTATTTTATTTTTAGACAGAGGGGAAGGGAGGGAGAAAGAGAGGGAGAGAAACATCAGTGTGTGGTTGCCTCTCATGTACCCCCAACTGGGGACCTGGCCCACAACCCAGGCATGTGCCCTGACTAGGAATCAAACTGGCGACCCTTTGGATCGCAGGCTGACACTCAATCCACTGAGCTATACCAGCCAGGGCAATTCTTAAAGAGCTTTTATATGGCTGTTTTGTTATCTGTATTTATTCATTTGTTGGTTTTGAGGATAAAGTGTTTTGAGATTTTCTAATATTCACTTCAGCCTGAATTTCTTTTTTCAGTGTAGGGACTTCATTTTTAAACTGACATTTGCCAATATTCTTAAGTAAAAAATAAGAAATTCCTAGTATTGAACCTTCTAACCCTGGCAAGGTGTAGCTCAAAAGACAAAAGTCTGGAAGAATAGAGAGAAGTTGCTAAGGGAGACAAGAGCTGTCCCTCATAAATAATAAGACATTTTGCTGAGTCACAGCTGTCCTCCTTCACTTTCAGATAAATTAATGGGACTTAGAGAAGGCATGCAGAGGTGAGGTCTCAGTGCATCCCAGGGCTGGCTCCAAGGAAGGGCTGGTGCCTTTTCAACGTGGGATTCAGGGGGATGGTTATAGAATATTAGTGCAATGGTTTTTGGTGGTCAAATAGGCTTTTTATTAAGTCAGTTACGTCTTCCAGATGTACTCTAACAGTTACCCTGAGGATTGGATTGATCAGAATAATGTGCTTCTAGAAATATCTGGTGACAGTAAGGCCACTGATTGATCAAATGCACTGCTTATTTCTCCTTAAGGACTATATCGGCCAGAGTACAGACTCCATAGAACTTTCCTTCCTTTGAGCCAGATTTCAGCCAGTCTGCTCTTAGTAAGGATTGATGATAAAACTGTATGGAAGGGAAAAAAGAAAAGAAAGTGTTTGGAAGGTAAAGTAAGCTCCTCTTTCAAGACAGGTGAGAGAGCCTTTCTATCCCCTATGATGACTCTTGAAATAACAGTAAACACATACCAAAAAAAAAGAAAAAAAAGTGTTTAATGAGAAAGGAAGGGGTAGAAACTAATGGAATGGAGATTTCAACAAATTTCTAAAATATAAAAAATGAAAGGGGTGGATTAATAGTTGAACTGGGAAGAAAATACCACAAGATAAAATGATGGTATGATGGTTAGCAACTTAAAAAGCAAATTCTTCTGTGAACATAATAGGATGAAGTTAGAAATAAACAAAAATAAAATGGAAATTCAAATGTGGAAAAAAAAAATTGAACAATAAATTCACAGACCACACATGAAGCAAACTACAACCAGGCCTGAATATAAGCAGTTAGTGTAAGAAAAGGCAGTCCATTTGACCTTGATGCTAGAAATAGCCTCATTTGAGAGGCCCAGGGCCTCTAACATTGGATCAAATGGACAATGTCATCCTAGCATATTAACGTTGAACACTGTTTATATGGATCATAGTAAAGTATATGTCCTATGTTGGCTTTTTTCCATTTTTAAAATATTTTAATAAACTTTATTTTTTAGAAGTTTTAGGTGTACAGAAAATTTGTAAAGATATTACAGTTTCCTTATTATTAAAATCTTACATAAGAATCATTCATTTGTTATGATTAATGAGTGAGTATGGATATATTATCATAACTAAAGCCCATACTTTATGCAAATTTCTTTAGTTTTTACCTAATGTCTTCTTCTATTCCAAGGTCTCATCCAGGATGTTATATTACATTGAATCATTCTGTCTCCTTAAGGCTCTTCTTGACTGCAACAGTTTCTCAGACTTCCCTTGTTTTTGGTGACCTTGACTGCTTTGAGGAGCACTAGTACTGTATTCAGTAGAGTGTCCCTTGTTTGGGATTTGTCTGATGTTTTTCTGATGATTAGACTGGGAGTATGGGTTTTGTAGGGAAGACCACAAAGGTAAAGTACCATTTTTGTCACATGTAGTCAAGGCTACATACCGTCACCATCACTTACCAGGTTGACCTTGATAACCTGACTGGAGTAATATTTGCCAGGTTTCTTCAATGTACAGTTACCCCACCCCCCACCCCCTGTCTTTTCATGTTGTACTGTTTGGAAGGCAGTGTATAGGCTTTGTTTTTCTGATGTTATTCTTTTTTTAAAAAAGATTTTATTATTTTTAGAGAGAGGGGAAGGGAGGGAGAAAGAGAGGGAGAGAAATATTGATGTGAGAGAGAAACATTGATTGGTTGCCCCTCGAATATGCGCAGATCTGGGACTGAAACCACAGGCATGTGCCCTGCCTGGGAATCCAACCAGTAAACTTTCACTTTGCAGGATGATGCCCAACCATCTGAGACACGCTGGTCAGGGCAGTGTATAGGCTTTTAACTTCTAAAGTCAGCCTATAGATAAGCAGGAAAGCATTTTTCGTGGTTGCATTATAGAATGTAAATATTAACAATTCTGCCAGTAGTAGAATATTGCTGACAAAAATGAAAAGCAGAGGAAAAGTGGAGGAATTGAAAAGAGGGCCAATGGAACAGGAACTCCACAGATACTCTATTAAAAAGAAATAGAAATTTGAGTCCTGCCCTGGCAGGGGGGCTCAGTTTGTTGATGTGTCATTCCATACACCAAAAGATTGCGGGTTTGATTCCTGGTCAGGGCACACATCTAGGTTGGGGGTTCGATCCACAGTCAGGGTACACACGGGAGGCAACTGATCAATGTTTCTCTTTCTCCCTCTCTCCCTCCCTCTTTCTAAAATCAAACATGTCCTTGGATGAGGATTTAAAAAAAAAGAAATTAGAGTTTTTATTTTAAAATATAAAATTAAGTTACAGTAGAGGAAATCACACACCATCATTCCTATTAAGCATTGGGAAGAGAAGGGTAGTGTGAGATATCTGTGCATTTTCATACAGTGGAATCAACTGATAGTGACTACAGTTGGTAATCAAAGAAGAGAGATAGAGAGTGAGGTTGAAGTCAACACCGAATGACCCTCACCCCAGATGAAACCAGAGATTTCCTCTGTAGAGGAAACTGGAGCTGAGCAAGAAGAAGGGGAAAGCCTGATGCTTTTCACTGGAAGTTCTTTTCTGCTATTTGATTTATTACCATGTTCACAAATCATTTGTTTTAAAACCATATGATGTGTAGGGTGGTTCCAGGACTCATATTGGACCACCTACTATGACCAGTAGCACCTGCCTTCTGTGACCAAAGCGAACCCGCCAACTGCCCAAACTGCATTAGCACAAACTGCACTTGCATGCAGTGTTTTACTGAGGCAAGAACCTCACTTTTGATAAAGACATAAATAATCTTTTTAGGTCTTTGATATGTAGGAAACACAGCTTTTTCAAAAAAAAAAAAAAAGAGAGAGAGAGAGAGAACTCTTTGTTCCCTTGGAATAAAGATTAGGAAGATTTCAGTTGCAAAAGAGAAATTAGCTGAAAGATGTATCAACTGTCTCTGGCTGAGAAGTATTGGCAGTCAGTGGAAATCCTCTGTGTGTTTCCTGTGTTGAGCATTTATACAACATGTTTTAGTTTAAAAGCCCTTTACTGTCATTAGCTAATTACCTCCCAAGGGCTGCAGGGTAGTTAGGGGGAGTATTGGAATGAAGCCAGCTTTTAGAGCTAGAAGATGTACACGTGTCTGGACCAGCCCGGATTCAGAGTGTGGTTGTTACCTCATTTCCCGCACATGGATTTTTCAGTTATTCAATCTCTAAAGTTCTTTTTTTCCCAAATCAAATCTCAAAACATACAAGCTACTGAGACAGAAGAGAACTTATTCCAATAGTATGTTTTGTAAGTGTCTTGAAAATAGTTCAACATTGGTAACAATTTTAGGTTCATCATGAAATCAGAATCCCTCATCCCTACAACCCCGCTTTCATCTGGCAACCAGCAAAATGTTCGCTGTAGCTATGAGTTTGTTTCTGTTTTGTTTGCTTATTTATCTATCTGTTTATTTATTTCAATTTCACATATATGTGAAATCATATGGTATTTGTCTTTCTCTGCTCACATGTTTCACTTAGCTTAATTCCATCTAGGTCCATCCATATTGTTACAAATGGTAAGATTTCATTCTTTTTTTATGGCTAAGGCATATCCCATTGTGTATATGCACCACTTCTTTATCCATTCATCTATTGATGGTCACTTAGGTTGCTTCCATATCACGACTATTGTAAATAATGATGCGGTGACCATATGGATGTATATGTCCTTTCAATTTAGTGTTTTCGGTTTCTTGGGATAAATACCCAGAAGTGGAATTGCTGGCCCTTCTTTGTCTATTGTTATGGCCTTTGTTTTAAAGTCTATTTAGTCTGATAAAGGCATTGATACCCCAGCTTTTATTTTTTCTTCCCATTTGCATGAAATATTTTTTCATCCCTTTACTTTCAGTCTCTGTGTGTCTTTTGATCTAAAGTGGGCCTCTTGTAGACAGCATGTGTAACGGTCTTGTTTTCTTATTCACTAAGTCACCCTATGTCTTTTGGTTGAAACATTTAATCTATTTACATTTAAAGTAATAGGTATGTAGTTATTGCCATTTTATTATTCATATTTTTTACCTCTCCTCCCGCCATTTTTCTTCTTAAAGATGTCTCTTTAATATTTCTTGTAATGCTGACTTGGTGGTGATGACCTCCTTTAATTTTTTCTTGGCTGAGATATGCTTTGTCTTTAAAAAAATTATTTACGTAGCTGTTATTGATTCCGTATGCAATTTTGTCTTTTGATTTTCAAATTTAGTAAGCATTTTTCACTGTTTCATGGGTTAAAATTCACCTCTAAAAATGAAATCTAGTGAAATGAGGTGAACAGGAAAATTTATTATCAAAATTGAACCAAAACAGAAATTCAGGTAACTGCAGAGCACAGGCCCATGCGAATATTCTCTACCTGGTGTCCATTTAGAAAACTCTGACCAGCAGGAAGTAGAACATGTGCTCAATTTCTGTAGCCAAACGTTATCTGTATTTGGTGTGTGGTGCCCTCTACTGGCTATCCTAGGACTATGCCTTTTTCTCTTGGTAAAAGAGTATGTGGTGGGTAAGGACTCTTTAGAAGGGTATTAGATTGTATGTGTGCATGTTTGAATTTTGTATATCTGTGTTTTTATTTATACGTGTTGCCTTAATGTAGAACTGAAGCTATCTAAGTACAGGAGATAACTGAGTCTGTTTCCTTTTTATTCATTCAATGAACATTTTAAAGAGTTTGCCATGTGGAGGTATGGTGCTACGGGGGTGGGTACCCAAAAATGAAATCTCTACAGAGAGACACAGCTGGGTGGGGTTATCCACTAAAGAAGCCTTGGATATTCCAGCAGAAGAACTTGGCTCCTGTAGAATCTTGTCCTTCTCCCTCTAGGAAAATCATCCTCTTCAATAAGTGTGCATCTTGGGAAGAGACACTTGTGACAGAGCCAGGAAGAAAGGGGATACCTTCCCAGCATGGCAGACCCACCAAATCAATTCTGGCAACCAGCGGGCTTGACAAATGTCACAGACAGCTTGCTCTCCATTTACTTAGTAAATTAAAATATATGATGGACTATAACATTAATAAAATAAAATGAGTGGCAATAATTCAGAGTTTAATTGAGCCTCTATAAGGGAATAGATCTACTTTTCTAGAAATGTACTTTATATAATGTGTACCCAAGGAAGGAAGTTAACTGTTACATTTTCAAAGCACCTTTGCACTGGAATTTTACCTTGCATATAAAACTAATTGAGTTTTTCTAATTCACGGAAGGCCTAAAGCACAGCACAAAATGGGGAATCTCTAAGCATTCATGACCATTTCTTTTGGTATACAGTCTCTTTGACTACATTATGTACCATTATGCAAAATGATCTATAGATTATCTAAGTCACTTTTCTTTAACCTGAGACCCTGATGATAATATTGGGTTTAAAAGGTTGCTTACATACACCAAAAATCTAAGCATGATTCTATAGTATTTATCATGCATATGGAACCAATGATCACTGATTGTGTGGCCTTGGATGAGTAACTTAACTTTCTCTAATTGTCGTCATTTGGAAAAACATGCAACCTCCTCTTTTCAATATGAATTAGTGATGAAGCATGTAAAATGCCTGTAACAATTTCTGGCACACGGTAGCTGTTCAGTAGAGCGCAGTAGGCACTTCAGAATGATAGGGATGCAAGCTTGGGCCTTGGAGCCAGGCTGCAACTTGGCTCTACTCTTAAGTTGGCTGGGTGACCTTGGGTGAGGAACTTCATTTACCTCTCTAGATCTCAGTCTCCTTTTCATTCAAGTGGGGGGTGATAGCAGTGCCTACATCACAGGTTTAATGGGCAGGAAAAAATGAGTTAACACATGTAAAGAGCTTTTGAACATTCATTAACACATTAATAAAGGTTAACTAACTTAATAAAGGTTCGTTATTATTTTAATTGCTATTCCTTTTAGCTGTTAAAGGCAGCTGCATCTTTTTCAAGTTTTATATTAAAACCAGAGAGACACATCCTTCTGTCTGTATGAAACACATCCGTCAGCGCTGGCACACCAGCTGTTTTCAGCAGATTTCCACTGTTTTGGCTCTGTAACCAGTTCTCCTTCGGTAAGTCCTCAGAACCCTCAGTAGGAATTACTTTGTTTATGTTCACTTTGCCTACTTGGCTGTAAATTAGTCATTCTTCGTTCATAACTTCCCTCTCTAAGTATCTATGAATTCCCTGAAGAACACGGCGAGGAAGAATTATTTGGAGCAGATCAGGAAGGCGTTGTGAACTCCTCTCTGTAACCCCACTGTCACGTATCTACAAAGTAATTGTAAGACGTTGTGGTTTTCTGCAGATGAAGCTCTGGGCACCAAGTTTCAGCCTCATTCAATCTTTTCTTTATTGGCAATTTGGCTAATGCTCTTGTTCCTCAGTCAAAATGTGTGACATACAGGCCACATGAAGGGGTAACGAAGGATCTCCATATCCAAGGAGTACCAACAAAGAGCTCGACACAGATATAACTAACTCACTAATTAAAACAAGAATCCAACTGTGATAACAAGGAAGGGGATTCTGACTAAGAGCTTAGGGAGAGGTTTAAAAAGAGGCAACATTGACGATAAACCCTGAAGAACGGCAGAGGAGGAGAGGAAACACAACAGAAGCAGAGAGAACAAGATGAGTAAAAGCATAGAAATGTGAAAATACACGGCTCATTCAGGAACAGCAGATGGTCCTGTGTAGTAGCGCCAGACAGTGTACAGGCTGAAGGTTAGGAGATGAGGAACAAGGGTCTCTGAGGCCTCAGGGAGCCCACTCATCTCCATCTTCTCAGGCTCTGAGGAAGAGGGTGGTGGGATTTCTCTGACAACTTCCTCAGGGTCAGGTGCTAAGTGGAACCCTTTATTTCCTCCCCCTCCCTTGTCTTCTCTTGGCCTCAGCCCACACATCCTTTTTACCTCTGCACTTTAAAAGCCCTATTCTCTTCTTTCTTCCAAAAGACTTCTCTGGTCTGGCGTTTACTAACCTGTCACCTCTTACGAAATACAGAGAAGATGAAATGGTGTAAGAATTTGTATAAAACATTGGCCCCTCTGGCTAAAAATCTGAGCCTAACAGTGTGGGAACAGGCTGGGGAGCCTGGCTAGACACGGGGCGGAGGTGGGGAAACAGGCAAGAGATAACAAGGAAGTGAGAAAACCGTCTTTAGTACATAATTGGTGCTTGATCAATGCTTCTTCAGTAAATGAACTAGGGGACAGCTTGATGAACTCAGATATTGCAGGGTGTCTCAGGTATGGCTGCCTGCCTCTGTAAAAAAAAACCACTTTGCATATGGAAAACAGGAAGGAAGGGGAGAAGTGACCTGTATATTCTGGCTCTCCGAGCATGTGCGACAAGTCCAGGCTTCTTCTGGAGTTAGCAGTTCTTTGTCTGGTAGTTTTCTCTTTCAGGGAAGAAAGGTGTGTGCGTGTGTGCGCGCGCCCGCGCGCGCGCGCCTGCATGTGCGCAGGCGCAGATATGTGCCCATGACATTGAAATACAAAGTGACCCAATGTTTATCCTCTTTCAGTCAGACCAAGACTAAAAGATCTCAGGTTACAAATTCATTCCTTTGCCAGAGGTAAACTGGGGTGGGGGTGGATAACAGGAAAAAAAAGTTAAAAATGTCAGGAAGAGCACAGTTTTACTTGGTAAATATATTCACTTGGCACTTAGGGATAAAAAGACTTGGTTCTAATCTCAAAGAGCTTTTAGTGTGGAGAGATATAAAGCCAAGCAGAGTATTTAATGCAGGGGAGAGAGTGTTAGAGGGTAGCCCAGGGAGCTTGGAGGAGGGGCTTCAAGTCTGGTTTGGCCACCAGCAGCAGTATCTCCTGGAAACTTGTGGGAAATGCAGGCTCCCTGGCTCCAACCCAGGCTGATTGAATGTGATTCTGAGTTTTAATGAGATTCCTAGCTGAATCACATGCACATGAATATTTGAGAAATACTGGCCTAGGTGGTAGGGATGGGATCTGGAAATATTTCTTAGAGGAAGTAAATCCTGAGTTGTGTTTTGAAGATGAGTGCAGTTAGCCAGGTAGTGCTTCAAGCAGAGAGAACAACGTAAGTAAAAGTACAGTGGCATGGAAAAGTATCGGGGTGTTTTGGGAACCGCAGGTAGCTTAAATTGCTGAGCAAAAGGGAAAGTATGGGAGAGAAGAGGAGGGAGAGATACAGAAGGGTGATCAGGCAGTGGCCCTCTAGGTTAAGGAGCTTTGCCTCAACCTAATCTATGACAGAGACACATGAAGACACATTCAGATTTACATTTAGATCTCTGCAGTCCTGAGGAGCCTGAGAATGTCAAGGTCAAAGGACAGAGAAATTAATTAGGCAGCTACAGCAATAGCTCTGGAGAGAAATGAGTCTAACTCAAGTAGTGGTAGTGGGGATGGAGAGGAGTGGGCAAGTTGAAGAAATTTTATGAAGTGATAAGTAGATGAAAGACTTCAATGTCGATTGAGTGTGGGAGGGTCTTGGGGGGCTGAACCTTGACTGGATGAGCTGCAGGCTTCTGGCTGGGATTAGTGGTTGGTTGCTCATGATGCACCAACAGAGATGAAGGCACAAAGGAAGATGAGCAGGTTTGAGGAGGAAAATTATGAGCTCGGTTTTCAACATGTTCAGCTTATGCGAAGGGAAAACAAGCATAAGAGAAAAAAAGAAAACAAGAGAAGGGTGGAGAACTCAATCAATCAGGGTGCAGAAGGCAAATGATGAAGAAACAATATTCTGCCCATATTTGGGGCTACAGTAATGCACCTAGTAGTTTTCTGTGAGTTTTTCCTCCAGTCCTATTTCCAGAGGCTGCCTTCTGGGAACTTGGTCCCAGTAACTGTTTGGACACTGACGAAGATCAAATGGTTGGCATCATGGTTTCTTATCCTGTGATCAATTCAATGCTCTATACGGGGAGTGGGGGTGGGGGGGAATAAAAACAAACAAAAACAAAGTCACCTGGAATTTAAGCTTCTCACAGTCCGAATGCCCAAACACAGAGGCGGGTTAAGGTCGGTTGAGACCCTGGGCGCAGAAGAAAATATTGGGCCCCTTAAAAAAAAAAGTGAGAGACAGGGAAAACAAAAATACCTGCCTTCAGAAGTCGGGGTCCAGGGCGCGCACCTGGTGCGCCCACCATTAAATCCGCCTCTGACCAAACAGCTGTGCTTTTCCATATTGCCCTGTGGGTGAGTAACTTTCCCCACCTCCCCTAACACTATTTCCAAAGCGGCAATAATACAATGCCGATATTTGCGTGCGTTTGCACGTGGTTGTCCTTCAAGTTCTGGATGACTACTGCCAAAAATCTTCCCTGTGAACTTTTATGCTGTTATTTTGCATCTTTAAAATTGAGAACTTGATAATATTCTGTCCCGAATTGTTTCCATAACTGTTTCCTATTTAGCAAGCTGTTCTCCTCTGCATATAGAGTTCGCTAAAAAAAGTCTCGGACTTCTGTATCTTTACAGCAGAAACTCCAACTAATTTAACATTTTCTGATCAGCCAATAAAAAGCAAAAGGTCGGCACGTGGTTTATCAGTTTGGGCAGGAGGAAGGTATTCCAACCAGATCCTTTCGTTCTTGCCAGGATCAAACATGGCGGGCCGCAGCCTTACCTTCCAGAACACCTAGCTCGCTTTCCCGCGACCCCAATCAAGCTTTGGCGCCCCTGTTTTTACCTACATTTCTTCCTGCGGCTCCAAGAGGGTCAGCACCTGGGAGCTTGACAGCGGACCTGCTTCCCGCCCCCACTCGAGGTCCCGCCCACTACTCCGTGTCAACCAATCGTAGGCCGCATTTCTGCGACTGGCAGCGCCGACCGGCCCCCCCTCCCAACCTCGCTGTGGCCTGCGGCTCCCGGGCCGGTAGCGTCGCTTTCGGTCGCGCGGACTGGTAGTGTGGAAACGCGGGTCACCGACGCTCGCAGCCGGTCGCCACTCAGCCCAGCGCCGCCGAGGCCGTCGGCCCGGAGTCTCCGCCATGGACTTCGAGGACGGTAAGCGCTGCCCGTGGCTGGTGGCCACGGTGGGCAGGAGGCGGGTGGCCTGTGCTGGGGGTCTGTTTACCGTCTCAAGATGGCCGTGTGGGCTTTGTTCTGCGGGCCCGGAGGCCGCCCGCCCGCCCGCCGCGGGCCCAGTGCGGGGATTTGGCCTCCGTGGGGACCGCGCGACCCGATCCCACCCGCGCCCCCGGCGCCCTCTGTCCCCCAGGACCCGGGAGTTCCGTGCCGGCCTGGGCGGGGAAGGACGCGCCCAGAGCGCGACGGCGGCCGGACTCGGGCCGCCGTGCTTGGAAATTGCCCCGACGCCTGCAACTTCCCGGTCTCGGGCAAAGGGGCAAGTAGGGCCTCGCCGTCCTCGGCTTGCGTTCGCCCCACGGGCAGCGACCCACATCGTCCATTTCGTAAATCCTCAACCCCAGGCACAATTTTCAGAGGCTTGCACAGCGATAGTTCTGGTCGTCTTAGTTTAAGATGAGTTTAAAAGGGCGTCGTCTCCAAGTGATAAGCATAGGTAGATAGCTACATATTCAGATTGGGAAGTCAGGCGTTTATGGCGAGCAAACTGGGATCTTCACCCGCCGCAGTTACCTGGTCGTTCATCTCCAGTTTGAAATAGGTCTGAACCAAAGCATTTTTCTCTGGGTTGTGTAAGGATGGGACTAAAGTTAGAATTCTGGCACGGCATCACATGCCCTTCAAATTCAGACCTGTCCACAGCCGCCTGGGTTGGATTTACTGCGTAAATGAACTGTATTTTAGCAATACCTTTCAGTTGTCTCTCACACCAGTTCTTTAAACCATTTTCGCACGCTCACAAAGTAAAATAATTTGGTTTTCACCTTGTCTTTGAATCTTGCCCAACTTTGATAGGAATGGTGTCAAGATAAAATGAGTGTATAATGACAGCATTAGGGAGACGTGAAAGGGGGCTTGAATGATTAAGCTGGATTTAATCCTGACTAACCAGGCATTTCTAAATAAAACAGTTCACTAAGAATTAATTGTTAGCCTCTAACCCAACCAAAAAAAACCAAAAAAAACCCAAAAAAACCCCAGTATCTTTGACATTGATTGTGATATGATCTCAGCATGTGAATCTTAATCAGTGAACTTTTGATCTTTGATTTCATGCCACAAAGAGTTCTGCCAAATCTAAGTGTATAAAAATGGACTGTATAACCCTTTTGTGGATACTTTTAAGTTACTTTGTATTAGAAAGGTCAGCTATTAAGTAGCACACGCTGGTGTTTTTGTTTTAGTTCATCTTTGACTCATTTTGATATAGATACTTTTAAACTATGTATGAGTAGTTGAAGTGCCAGAGTTGGGAATTACATTAAAAAAATGCATTATCGTGGCCCTGACCGGTGTGGCTCAGTGGATTGACCGCGGGCCTGCGAACCAAAGGGTCACCAGTTGGATTCCCAGCCGGGGCACGTGCCTGGGTTGCGGGCCAGGTCCCCAGTAGGGGGCGAGGGAGAGGCAACCATACATAGATGTTTCTCCCCTCTGTTCTCCCTCCCTTGCTCGCTGTCTGTCTATAAATAAATAAATAAATAAATAAATAAATAAATAAATAAATAAATAAATAAATAAAATCTTTTAAAAAATAAAAATGTATTGTGTTTTCACATCATAGTTTGATGACTAGCAACATCCAAGTTACAGTAGAAGATACTAAGGTGGGGGAGGGGTTGAAGAGCAATGAGAGTGATCCCCTCCCAGCACGAGGGAATCCATTTTCTGTAGAGAATTGAAAAACGATTATAAAACAGTTTGTTTGCTTTTTATTATCACCCCGTACCTACAATTCTAGACAGTGTAAGTGGTAAAATACTCCCTGTCTCATATTCCATCACTATATTTTGGGGGATGGTATTTGACTAATAATATAACTGAATCTAATCCTGTGTAGTGTAACAGGATTCTGCTGTATCAAAATGACCATTGTATTAAATTCCTTTCTTTCAGTATTTATTAGTAAAATTAACTAAAGACTTTAACAATTGCTAAGTTAGTTTTGACAGGGAAATTGCTAATATGGTTTTGGGTTATGTTACATCCTGGTTAGATGCAACACACACATATACACATAGGCATATGTATTTCCCAAATAAGATTCTGAAGTCTTTAGAGAACAAATTAAGTGATCAAAGAAATATTAACTTTGAAAATATTATATATTGCATGGAATCACTTCTCAGATGTCCTTGTATTTGCATTATTTAATAATAATTTAATGCATTTGCCTTCCCTTTTGGTTCTCTGTATAAATCAGTACTGGATCCTCTCTTTTGGCTGTTTTTATAAAGTGTTTTAAATGAATTTTTACATTACCATAATTTGGATGATAAACCTACCATTTGGGGAGATAAAGGAGAAAGATACATGTTTTCCCATATGAAATATTTGTAATTATATATACCCCATTTTTGTGATAATTGAGTCATTGACATCTTATAAAAATTGTGTTTCTTTTAAGTAGATGGGTATATAATTTCATATTTTTGCTAATATTGCACTAATTCCTTTCTGTTAATGTGTCTTCATAGATTGTTATACACACTCTGCTTGCAGGAATACTTATCAGGGTTTTAATGGTGAGTATCCTTTTTCATTTGCTTTTAAATATATTAGGTGATGCATTTCTGTTTTTCTCTTCATACACATAAAGTACTGAGTAAAATGCCAGTTCTGCCTTGTTTCTGTCAGTGGTTGTTTTTTTCCCCCTAATGAAGTAGGTAAGAAGATGTATCACTTCTTAGGATTAATGTTGTCATACTATATTTAGTATTTGAATTAGGGAATTTGGGATTAGAAAAAGTTAAGGCTATTCATAGTAGCTTGATTCTTTGTTTTATTTGAATTGTGATTGCTTTAATTTATTCCAAAAAGCCCTGACTGCATTCTGAGTGATGAGTTACAAGAAACTGGCTGACATATTTTTGTTGAATTAGAGGCTTTGGTTTTGAGTAATGTAGATTAAATGGATTATTGGCTTGGTTCTATATTGCTTCTGTTGAAATGTATTTTGACCTTGTTTTTGAGGTCATTTGCTTTAATGTGTTCAAATGTGTTAGCATTTAAAGAACTGCCTAGAGGAGCACAAAAAAGCCTGATTATTTATTAACATGAGTATGATGTTGGAGTTGTGACTATGGAGTTAGATAAAATCATAAGAGATATGCAGAATACAATTGGATATCATTTTGATAGTTTACTAAAGGTAAGGCTCTTCTAGACAGGATGATTACACACACAAAAAAAAACATGGAACAAATCAAAGAGATTTAAAAAAGCATTACATGAAGGACTCTGGGGAGTAGAATTAAAATTCTGATTGTCAGAGAAATACAAAATTCAATTGTTGTGCAGCATATAATATATTCATAAAATAAAACTGAAGCAAATGTACTACTAAATAAAGAAGACAATACCATTTTATGGGAATAATTATCATCCAATTGATTATTGTTTATCATCTCTAAGAATTTAGAGAAACTTTGAGTTTGATGTAGGCTCAAAAGTCTCAATATAAAGGAAGTGTTCAATGTACAGGGTGGGCAAAATAGGTTTACAGTTGTGAGTACATGAAGCACAGAGTTTATTCTTGTATTATTATTTATTGATTATTGTTTTGCTTTCCACATGAACACCTGTGAACCTAGTTTTGCCCCACCCTGTATATTGAGTGCAGAAAAATATATTGAGCAGGAGAGTTACATAATAAGATTACCAAAGGAAGTTTAATTTGCATCCCCATATAGGTTAGATTGAAAATTTGAAAATTATCTAGAGAGCTATTTCATAAATTTAGGTATAATGATTTTAAGACCCTGGACTTGAAAGGTAAAAATAATAATTAAAAAAATATTAAGATGTTTGAGGAGAAAATTAGCAGAACTTGTAGACTGACTAGTAGTGAGTAGAAAGTTAAGAGGGATGAATAAAAATGAATCAAAGATTTTAAACTGAAATGAGTAGAACTAGTGATGTTACTAAAGAAAGTGATTTGGAAGGATAGAGAGCCATGATCTCCAGTAGTATTTATTAGAGAGTTGGATTTAATGTCTAAATTCAGGACTTCGAAATGCAGGGCCAAAAATTTATTTTCTTAATGTGCAGTGTTGCAAAAAGAGCTTCAGAAATTTCTATCACTAATGTTAGTACTTTTATTTTTTCTTTCAATTTTAGCTCCAACAGTGGTTCTCATCTGAGGGTGCTTGTTAGACTTCCTTGGGAAACCCTTTCAAAAATAGATCTCTTCCAGTCATACTCTAGTCCCCTTGAATCTTAATTATAGGGCAAGTGGTCCCCAGCTGTGTAATGTTATGAAAAGTACTCTGAATGATTTTAGAATGCCTCTGGTTAAAGACAAATGCTTGACAACACTTTGAGGTCTGGGTTATCTACATTTTATAAATGGGGAACTTAATTTCACAGATATAATTTGATTTCATTCAACAAATATTTTTCGAGTGACTGCCGTATATCAGATATTGTTCTAGGAGCTGGCAATGTAGTGGTGAACAAAATGGACCAATATTCCTGCCCTTGTGGAGCTTACAGCCTAGTAGGATGAAATGTACAGTAAACATAGTAAAGAAGTAACATGTAAGATGGCAATTGCTAGGGAGAAAAATAATGCAGGGAAGGATGAGAATGATGGTGATTGTGTGTGTGAGAGAGAAAGAATTTCAGAGTAGTTGGCAAAGGACTTACTGAGGAGACATTGGAGCATAGATTTGAGGAAGGTGAAGATATAAGTCATGAGGCTATCTAGAGAAAGAATGCTGTAGGCTTTAGGAAATAAAAGGTAAGTAGTTATGAAGTGAAGCTAACAATACACTTCATCATTAGCGTTGTATTTTCCAGTGACTGAAATGAAGACATTGGAAAACATGTCAAGATACAAATTTTCTCTACACCATTTCTTCGAAGACAGTTGTATTTACAGTGTCTCCATGTTTCCTTCTTGCTTCATTTTATGTATATATATATATATATATATTTTTTTTTGTTTTGTTTTAAAAGATTTTATTTATTTATTTTTAGAGAGAGGGGAAGGGAGGGGAGAAAGAGAGGGAGAAAAACATCAGTATGTGAAAGATACATAGATTGGTTGCCACTTGCATGTCCCCAAGTGGGGACCTGACCCACAACCCAGGCATGTGCCCTGAGTGGGAATCAAACTAGTTGACCTCTTGGTTCACCAGCTGGCATTCAGTTCACTGAGCCACACCAGCCAGGGCTAAAAAATATATTTTACTGATTATACTATTACAGTTCTAATTTTTCCCCGTTTGCCCCCTCTGCTGTGAATCCCCAGCAGTCGTCCTACCCTCCTTAGTTCATGTCCATGGGTTGTGCATATAAGTTCTTTGACTTCTCCATTTCCATACTATTCTTAACCTCCCCCTGTCTATTTTGTACCTACCAATTATGCTTCTTAATCCCTGCACAATTTCTCCAGTTCTGCCCCTTCCCCCTCCCAGCTGATAACCCTCCAAATGTTCTCAGTATCTATGATTCTGTTCCTGGTCTGGTTGTTTGCTTAGTTTGATTTTTTTAGGTTCAGTTGTCGATAGTTGTGAACTTGTTGCCATTTTAATGTACATGGTTTTGATCTTCTTTTTCTTAAGTAAGTTCCTTTAACATTGCATGTAATAAGGGCTTGGTAATGATGAACTCCTTTAGCTTTACCCTGTCTGGGAAACACTTTATCTGTTCTTCCATTCTAAATGATAGATTTGCTGGAAAGAGTAATCTAAGTTGTAAGAAAAAAAAAAAGTAAGAAAAATCTTACTTTTCGTCACTTTGAATACTTCTTGCCAGTCCCTTCTTACCTGCTATCTTGCCTGCCAGTCCCTTCTATCTTTTGCGAAATCAGCTGATAATTTTATGGGAATCCTTTGTATGTAACTTTCTTCTTTTCTTCTTTCTCCTTTTAAGATTCTCTCTTTTTCTTTAACTTTTGGCATTTTAATTATGATTTGTTTTGGTGTGGCTCTCCTTTGGTCCAACTTGTTTGCAGCTCTCTGTGCTTCCTGGACTTGATTGTCTATTTCCTTCACCACAACAGGGAAGGCTTTTTTCATTATTTTTTAAAATAAGTTTTCAATTTCTTGCTCTTCCTCTTCTTCTTCTGGCACCACTGTGATTCAGATGTTGGTGCGTTTGGACATATCCCAGGGCACCTTATACTATCCTTGTTTTACTGAATTCTTTTTTCTCCTTCCTGTTCTGGTTAAATGTTTATTTCTTCTGATGTTCCAAATCATTGATTTGAATCCTGGCTTCATCTCCTCCACTGTTGGTTCCTGGTAGATTTTTCTTTATTTCACTTAGTGTAACTTTCATTTCTTCCTTATCTTTTTTATTTTGTTGCCATACTCAGTGAGTTCTTTGAGCATCCTGATTTACCAGTGTTTTGAACTCTGCATCTGATAGGTTTGTCATCTCCATTTTATTTAGTTCTTTTTCTGTGGTTTTGCTCTGTTCTTTCATTTGGGTCATATTTCTCTGTCTATTCGATTTGGCAGCCTCCCTGTGTTTGTTTCTGTGTATTAGGTAGAGCTGCTTCGACTCCTGGTTTTAGTAGCGTGACCTATTGCAGAAAAGGCACTTGTCAATTGTGTGGTGTGGAGCCTTAGTTAATTGCCAGGGTGGGGTCACTGGCTTCACAGCTTTGTGCCTCTGTGTGCCGGGAGGGCTAAGAGAGGGGACTGTGCCTCTGCCTGGTGTCTAGAGGTTTTCCTGCACTCACCCCATTTCCAGTCACTACACCTACTCCCCATATATGACTGGCACCCTTCCAGCTGTTGCCCTGGTGTTCAATCCTAGAGTGAGTGGGTTTGCATATGTTCTATGACCATGCAGGTCCTTTAAGCGCAGTTTCCTGAAAATCTGGCAGTTTCTTCCGCTGCCCCAACCCTCACTGACTTTTACAACCAGAAGTTATGGGAATTTATCATCCCAGTGCTGGAACTCTGGGCTGTGCGGTCTGGCCTGGGGCTTGGATTGCTTGCTCCCAAGGTATCCCTCCTGATTTTTATCCATTACTCATGAATGTGGGACTGCCAATGTCTGTTCTACTGCCACTACAGCCTCCCCCCACCACACCATGTCTCCTCACTTTTCTGTCCGTCTTTGCCCCTCCTTCCCTCCTCCCTGTCTACCTGTCTGGGTGAATGTGACTTCTTTAAATCGTTGGTTGTTGGACTTCCATACAGTTCGATTTTCTGACACTTCTGGGTGTTAATTTGTTTTGAGATTTGGTTGTAATTCTTTTTGTGGTTGCACAAGGAGGCAAAGCATGTTTACCTACACCTCCATCTTGACTGGAAGTCCAAAATGTATTTAATGTTTTTAAAAATATAAATTAAGATATTTGCTCTGTGTATACTATTGCATTTATTAGTGCATAAAATTTGGGGAGGGTGGTAATGAAAGATTTTAAAGGACTTTATAAGAAACACATTCTAAGTAGTTTTTAAATTTTGTCATTTTTATAATCGTAATAAATTCATTTTATTACCTTGTATTTATTTTTTATGTTAGATGTTGAAATAGAAGTCGAATTGCAGTGTAATAAAATATACTTAGTAGTCTTATTGTATTTGACTTTTTTAGTATGTGCATTACTACAATTTACATTAATTCCCTTATTCAAAGAATTTGAGGATTTAAATATTTAAGTAATCATTTAGAGGCACAGTACCATAGATTGGCCCCACTCTGTGATTTTTATTTTTTAAAAATAACTACTTTAATTACTATATGAAGTAATTGAAATTTGGCTAATTGAGAATGTGGTTGCTTCTGGGTCTTTAGACATTTAGAGAGCAGATTGATGGAGAACACTACATTTGTACCGAAAATTTTCCCTTTTGTCATGATTAAGTACTGGTTTTTCTTGAGAATAGTAATTTTTTATTTTTAATATGTACTCTGTAGTATCTAATGCTGACCTTATAGTAGTACCTTTGTCAAATAATATTGGTTAAATTGAAAATAATTCTAATATAGAACTTTTTTGTCGCTAATGTCTTTCTTTGAAACATTAGGTTTCTGAAGCAAATCTGAATTTTTGGTAAATTATCATGTGTTTTTTTAATGTCTAGTATAACTTTAGATTAAATGTTACTGATGAATTATTTTCTCAGATGATTAATGTGAATATTTTGTGTTTTATGCAAAGATTCCTGAATAGAATTGTGTATTTACTGGCCTTTTGTTATTGACTCTTTTAGGAATGGATCGTGATTATGGCCCCGGATCTTATGGAGGTCTGGCATTCAAGGATATTTATCTAAAAATTCTTCTTTTGAGTGCCAGTGAAGGTGAGCATCATTTAATTTTTTTCTTTTTAAACTCTTTATAGGGATGGATCGTGACTATGGCCATGGATCCTATGGGGGTCAAAGATCCATGGACTCCTACCTAAACCAGTCATATGGCATGGACAATCACAGTGGTGGTGGTGGGGGTAGCAGGTAAATTGCTTAATCACTTGGCCAAGTAATTAGAAGACAATAAGATTCTGGATATTTTAATTTAAGAATTCTTTAGGCATGTTATGATACTTGAACTTCACTGTTTGGTATTGAATAATCACCTTAAATGTTTGAAGGTGTTAACTAATGGTTATAAAAATTATCTCAGAATCACTGGCAGACGTTATTTCAGGAACCTCAGATAACTGTTACCATTTCTATATAATAGTGTTAAGATTTTCTGTCGTTAGCAGTGCATATTTCTTTTACTTCTTTTAGTTTTAACTCATATCAATCAGACTGTCCTGAACAAATGATATAAAAATGTAATCGAAGTGTTATATATGAAGCTTTTTCTTAGTGATTTCCGAAACACCTTTCCTAGCGCGGGGTGCTGTGTAAAGCAGCAGAGCAGCCTTTGGCCAGAATGGGTTTAACTGAGCTAGCCTAGCCACATGCAGTTTCTGAGGAACATTTAAGATAGCTGTTCTTTTCATTTTAATTTTAAAGTAAGTAGTAAGAGCATATTCTAAAAATAAAAATGATCTTTATATCATGTCTAGGTTATTTATTGGCAGGTACTACTGACACCAAAAGCACTTGTGCTCTAGGCTAGGATCACTGTACTTAAGCCATGAATACTATACCTTTTGCTTATTTTAATGCGCTAGAGTTTAGAATGTATTTATATTTTGCTGTTGATACTGTGGAAATCTTAAACCTAGTTGAAGTACTACAGGCTTTAGGATTGACCATTTTTCAAGCCGGGGGGGGGGCGTCTTCTTTTTGAGACACAAAGATTCCTGCTAAATAGCAATAAAACTAGTTAGGAAACATTTGAAACTATTGTCCTTCTTCATAAATTGAAGGATTCGGATTCCTTAAGGATGGACTGAATGATGTTTGCTTTCCTTCTTTCTGCTTCAAGTGTGCCACTATGGTTTATAGTAGAGAAAAATCAAGAAAATGAACAGTTACGGCAATTTTGCTTACATGAGAGATGTTTTGAAAAATGTAGTTGGGAAGAAGAATAATTTTTATTGGTTACTAGGATTTGGAAGTAAATAACACCTTAATTTAGTGATCTGTAAATAATTGAAGTAATGTAAAATTTAAATGTTTTAATATATCAGTTATTGCCTTGTTACATTGTAAATATAATGTGTATAAATTATGTAGATATTGTTTATCTCGTGTAATTGTGGGCCTTTATAAAACTATGTTGTAAGGTATCAAGTATACTTTGGATTGTGAGAAGCAAGATGATTTATTTCTTCTATTGACACTATTAAAATCTTGAGGAGACTGTGTGCTCCCCCTTTTTTAGAGTAGTTTTACATGATAATTTCCTGCCAGGAAAAAATTTTTCAAATAATTGAAGACATAAAATGGATTCTTTCTCATCTGCCTTGAAAATTCATATGCAGAGGGTATATGTTGGTGGTTCTTTACTTTTATTTTCTATTTAATGTGCTTATCCTTCTAGATTTGTTAGGTTTACTATTCTATAAGAGAAAAGCAACTGAGGATTGATTATTGACCTTAGCCAAAGTTTGGCAGATTGTCAAATTTTATAACCAGAGATACTTCTCCAAATTTTTACTACTACAAAAACAGTAAAGCAGTTTTGTGATATGTATTACTGAGGGTGAAAAGGATCTCTCCTGTGTCACAAATAGCCTACATCTGTGTAGTCTTTAATTGGTGTCCCTATTGAAAGCCAAAATACTGTAAATATTTTGTTTTTTTCCTAATATTGGGGATGGATTCAAAGAAAGTTTGAGTAGTTTGTGAATTTTAGCAAATAACTTTTTCTAAGACTAGGGCTGGGCTTAAATAATTACAGACAAATCTTTTTAATAAAATAGAAAAGCTGCTAAAAAGCAGATTTTTAAGCAAGTTTTACTTAACTCAATTCATATGTAAAAACCGACTCAGGTAGCTTTCTATCTGGTCTCATGTCGAATTGCCCAGCCCTAATCAAGTGTGAACAAAAGTAGAATTGTGCAAACCAGTCTGGTATAAATGAATTTTAGTTGATAAATGTCATCTGATAATTTGTCTTTTGAATTGTCTAACATTAGTAAGCTTACTTTTGTTTTTTCCCTCACTGTGCAACTTTTCCAGGTTTGGACCTTATGAGTCTTACGACTCCAGGTCTTCTCTGGGTGGGCGAGATCTATACAGATCTGGCTATGGTTTTAATGAACCCGAACAAAGCCGCTTCGGAGGTAGTTATGGTGGTCGATTTGAGAGCTCCTACCGGAATAGCCTTGACTCTTTCGGAGGTAGAAACCAGGGCGGGTCTAGCTGGGAAGCACCTTACTCCCGTTCAAAATTGAGGCCTGGGTTTATGGAGGACAGAGGAAGAGAGAATTACTCTTCCTACAGCAGTTTTTCTTCACCCCATATGAAGCCTGCACCTGTAGGCTCTCGGGGGAGAGGAACGCCTGCTTATCCTGAAAGTACGTTTGGAAGCAGAAACTATGATGCTTTTGGAGGACCATCAACAGGCAGAGGCCGAGGCCGAGGAGTAAGTACAACAGAATCTTTTCAGATTCTTTTCACTAGTCACTCTTTTAAACCCTTTCAAGACCATGGTTTGCAATTAGAATAAACACTGTTTATCCCAGTGTATTTTGAAGAAAAGCTGAGTCATAAACATAATTTTTAGGTTGCCTATAAAACTTTCTCCAGCACCTCAGAAAATAAGTCGCAGTGTGAGATGATTGTTCATAAAGTTTTGCCAAATCTCCCTTTATTAAAAAGGTGAGGATGTCAGGTTTGGTCTAAAAGGGGTTAAAAGGAGTTGCATTTTACCTTGTGAACACTAGCAGTTTTGCTGGTGGGACAGTTCTGGGATTATTGTAAAAGGTAACTGAACCCTTCTGGAGTTTTTGAGTAGGTTAAAGGTGCAATGTATGATAAAATGTTTATACTTTGCTTTGCTACTAAACTCTAGCATGTAGAATTTCTTCAGAGCTCCATATTTCACATTAAACACAAGAGACTAAAAGTTGGTAATAGTTGAGGGTAGCTTAGCTTTGTTTACACGATGAAGAAGTTGATACATATAATAGGTTGTAGAATGGTTTATGGTCAGTATAATTTTACTAACTCACTCTCTTACAATATGTCCTATTGTTGGGTGTTCTATTTTTCCTGTGTCACTAGTTTTACTATTGAGAAATAATTTCCTACGTGTAAATGTTTATGGCTCCTTCCTAGGAAGTAATATTTTGTAAATTATTGCATAAATGAGCAGATATACTAGTCTTCAAGTGTTTAATTTCAGGATATACAGTGTTAAGATTATGCCTGTGTTCTTAGGTAACTTGACTACCATGCAATTTTACCTAGTGAGTGTATGTAGTTTATGGGGTTATTATGTAGTTTGATCATATAAAGAATATTGTATTTTTGCTATAATGTAAGAAATGTTCTTTTTCTTTTTGAGTCAGTTGCTCTTAATATTCTCTTTGCAGAAGAAAGTACTTCTGATAAAAAGTGTAGTAGGGTACATGTTTTTGACTGTTCACTGGCTTTTGGTACATCAGTGTAGTATGTCAAACTTGTTTAGAAATTTTGCATTTATAACAGTTAACTCTTATGTAAAATGCATTGCACCTTTAATGGATAATTAATGAAGATTTTTCTGATATGACTGTATATATTACCTGGAAGCAATTTATTCAAGTCTTAGATTAGATAGGTATTATAAGCATAACATACATGTATGCAACTGATTATGTTGCTGTTTCACCACACTTTGTGATTATAGGTTAATTGAAAATAGTTGGGGTAAAATTTGAAAACACTTAACATTTTCTATGCTGTACATTACTCTATAGGCAAATGATTTTTTTCTTAATGAGACTTCAAATATCAATTTTATTTTCATAATAGAAAACCAGATATTCCTGAACTTTGTATTCACCATTCTAGTCCGAATGGACTTTTTCTTTCTTTTCTCCTGTTAATGAAGTAGATGAACCGATAGGGTTTTCTTTTTTAATCTTCACTTGTACAATTCCCATTGGATCCTTCTCTTCAGATTACTCCTCAATCTTTATCTTCTAAAAGTAAGGTTAGCAGAACAAATTCCTGTGGACACATGGCCTCTTGGTGTAGTGGATTTTGTTATTGTTAATGACAAGAAAAGAGGAAGGGACACAGAGTCACTTGGTTGCATGACTCTTCGTCTGTAAACTTTTGCTTCTCAGGCTTCTGGGTCAGCATATGTTTCTCTAGGTAAGAATGTGAATGGAACGTCAGATGCAATTCTTTATCTGAAGTGTGTCTTGGAAGTTGATGCATGGTTATGCTTTAACTCTCCTATTTCATACTAATGTTCCATCTCGCCTTCTCATTCCCTTTTTCAACAGGGAGAAATCCTAAATGATTTCTGGATCTTTTTTACTTTAAACTTCAAATATGGTCTTCTTTGTGTTTCTTAGTTTTAAGCCAGTATTTAGTACAATAAAGATTTCTTTTAAGGTCTTTTTGTGGGAAAATATCAATTAGGAACTCTGAAGAGGAGTTGTCAGAGAGTTGTACAAGTGGTAATATTTTGACAGGCACATATGTTGTTTATGGTTTCAAGTAATTTTGAATTGTAAAAATAAAAAATAGGTAGGAAATATCCATATTTCTTCTACTGTAAATAAAAACAAATCACTGGACTTGAGTTCATGTAATAATTTACAGTGTTTTTCATTGTGTTTATTCAGAGTGGACATGTAAAATTTAGTTACATTTTGGGGAATTTTCAGGTAAAAATTATTAGGTAGATAACATGTAAATTTTGTATGAATTCATTCTTTATCTTTGGATATTATGCTAATAAGCATTTCTTGATTTCACAAATTTACAGCATATGAGTGAGTTTGGAAGCATTCATAGACCTGGAATTGTTGTTGACTACCAAAACAAACCCGCCAGTGTGACAGTGGCTGCCACAAGAGGAATAAAGAGAAAAATGATGCAACCGTTTAATAAGACCAGTGGAACCTTTATCAAGAAACCCAAGCTAGCGAAGCCCGTGGAGAAGATGAGCCTCAACAAATCACCTAGTAAGAAAACATAATTGCTATGGTTTAGGATAATTTTTACCTTTTTGTAAATTCAGTGCTTTTAGATAATTTTTTCATATTTGTAGAGACAAACTGTAATTATAATTATGGAAATTAGGTTGTGAATCCCCTGGTACAGTTATTAGTCATGAACAACAGAATTGCCAAGATACTTTTTAAATTAATATGCCCTACTCCACCCCTTCTTCTTAAATCTTGGTTTAGGTTGGAGCCAGAACATCTATATTTTTAAAATGACTTCATACATGATTTTGAGTCAGTGCCCATTCTTGTGTGTTAATAATGTATTTATTGTTGGAGGTATTGTTGAGGAACTGTTATGTCTAGTTACATAGAATCTTCTTTGTGAAGACAAAGAGAAGAAATGTTTCATGGTCCGTGGAAACAGGAAAAGCTATGTTTCTTCTAGAAAATTAATTTGCTTTTAATCTTCTGGATATGATGACTCTTGGAGATAATCATATTTACATTTTTACATTGTTAAAGAATGGAGAGTCAATCTGAAAAATGAAATTAACAAAACAATTTTATTCATGTTAGCATCAAGAAGAACAAAATTACTCTGTAATAAATTTAACAAAAGAAGTACAAAGCTTATCCTTTGAAAACCACAAAATATTATTGAAAGAAATTAAAGAAGACCTAAATAAATGGAAAAACTAAATAAATGTTTATAGATCAGAAAACTTAACATTGTTAAGGTGGTAATATTACCCAAACTGACCTATAATTCATCACAATCCTTATCAAAGTTCCTCAGAATTCTTTGCAAAAATTGACAAGTTGATTCTAAAATTCTTAGGGAGTTACAAGGGACCTAAAATACCCAAAACTACCCTGAAAAAGAACAGACTGGAGAGACTCACACTTCATGATTTTAGAAATTAATACAAACTAGTGGTAATTAAGACTGTAGTACTGGCTCAAGAACAGATATTATAGATCAATAGAATAGAATCAAGAGTCCAGAAATAAACTCATACATCTATGATTACTGGTTTTTAACAAGGATGCCAAAATTATTTAACAAGTACTTCTGGGACAACTGGACAGCCACCTGCAAAAGCTAAAACGCAGTACATAAATGTAAAAGCTAAAACTATAAACTATAACTCATAGAGGAAGACATAGGAGTAGATCTTTATGACTTTGGATTTCATGAGGAATTTTTAGATAGGACACCAAAAGTATGAGTAACAAGAGGAAAAATACATAAATTGGACTTTATGAAAATTAAAAACTTTTTGTGATACAGAGTACACCATCAGCCAACAGAGTGGGAGAAAATACTTGCAAATCACATATCTGATTAGGGACTTGTATCTAGAGGATATAGGATTTTTTTTTTTTTAAGACTTTATTTATTTATTTTTTGGGGCGAGGGGAAGGGAGGGAGAAGAAGGGGGAAACAATTGATATGAGAGAGAAACATTGATCGATGGCCTCCTCCTGTACATGCCCCAGCTGGGTGCTGAAGCTGCAAGCTAGGCATGTGCCCTGCCCAAGAATTGAACTGGTGACCTTTTGCTTTGCGTGATTACGCCCAACAAATGAACCACACTGGTCAGGGGAGAGATACAAGGAATATTTAGGCCAACTGAAAAGTGAGCAAAGCATGTAAGCAGACATTTTTCCCTCAAAGATACCAAAGAGCCTATAAGCACATGAAAAAGTGCCCCCAATTAGTTATCAAGGAAATGTAAATCAAAACCATGATGAGGTATCACTTTATACCTGCCTGGATGGCTAGAATAAAAACGACAGATGGCAACAAGCCTTCATGAGGATGTGTGGAAATCAGAACCCTCATAACACTGCTGGAAGGAATGTAAAATGGTACGACTGCGTTGCAAAACAGGTAGCTCCTCAAATGGTTAAATAATTACCATGTGGTCTACCAATTCTACTCCTAGGTATATATCCAAGAGGAATGAAAACATGTCCACAAAAAACTTGTATATAGATGTTTACAGCAGCATTAGTGCCAGCAGCCACAAGGTAGAAACAACCCAAATATCCATCAGTGGATGAATGAAGAAACAAATGGGTTATGTCCATACAGTGGAGTATTTCTCAGTCATAAAGTGCAGCGAAGTATAGGTTCAGGCTATAATTAGGATAAGCTTTGTAAAGATTATGCTAAGTGAAGAAAACCAGTCACAAAAGTCCACATACTATCTGATTCTTTTCATATGAAAATATAGAATATGTAAAGCTATAGAGGCAGAAGTAGATTAATGGTTGCTTTGGGGTATGGGTTGTATAGGGAGTAATACCTAAAGGGTAGGTTACCAGGTTTCTTCGAGAGGTATTGAAAATGTTCTAAAAAGGACTAGGGTGATGTTTGTACATATCTGCCAGTATACCAAAAACAACTGGATTGTACAATTTAAATGGGTGTATTTTATATGGGAAATATATCTGCCAGGCTTTTCTTAAAAAACAGTTCAGAGCCAAATTACTGTTACTTTTCTTTGTTATTGTGTTTTATTTTTAAATGTCGTTTTATCTCTAAATGAAACCAAGTGTATTTGACAAGTTAGATTGTCAAGGATCTACAAAAATAAAAACGAAGGAAATGACCTTTTCAGCATTCTTTATGAAAACACATAGAAGCAAAATAATATCCAACAAATATTTTGCCTTTACTTTTCTGTACAATGAATTATTTTTTGTTGTTTATATTTATTTTATTTTTGCCTTGGTGACTGAGAAGTGTTTTATGTTCCCAAGTTAGGTATACTACAAAGATTAAAAAATTATTCTCTTTAGAATTGAAATGTGATTACCTAATCTAGTTGGGACTGGAGAAGGTTTAGATAATTGTCATGAATGAATATTTCAAAGTTTTCTGGTCAAATTCTTCAGATTTTTTGCATCCACTTTTAAAAATAAGATCTGCCCTGGCTGGTGTGGCTCAGTGGATTGAGTGCCGGCCTCCGAACCAAAGGGTCGCTGGTTCCGTCCTTCGATTCCCAGTCTAGGACATGTGCCTGGGTTGTGGGCCAGGTCCTCAGTAGGGGACACGTGAGAGCCAACTGCACATTGATGTTTTTCTCCCTCTCTTTCTCCCTCCATTTCCCTCTCTAAAAATAAATAAATAAATAAAATTATAAATGAAAATAAGATCTATTGAGCATTACAGTGAATTTATTAGAGTGTATTTCTTTGATGTTGGAAGTGCTAAACTAGTGGTGCCAGCTCTCAAATAATTATCAATAAAAGGAAGGAGAAAGGCAAGAAGCAAGGAGGCCTAGACAAGTTCTAGTTCAAAATTACATTTTTATTATATTTTTGGATACCACCAATATTCTCTTTTATTTTTTGAATTTCATCTTCATTTAAATTGCTTAAGGATTAATACATGTATCTGTTTTGATAAAAGTGGGATTGCAGTTATTGTTAATAATAGTAAGCTAGTACTTAAATGCTTACTGCACACTAGGCTCTGTGTTAAAAGGATATAATGTGCAATTTTTATGTAATTCTCACATCAGCCTGCTCAGTTATAGGTATGTGTATCAGACCCTCCAAAGCTGAGAAAACAGGAACAGAGCAGATAAATAACTTCCTGCCAAGGTCAACTAACGAGTAAATGGAAAAACCAGAATTTATTCTAGGACAAGTCTTGTTCTAGAAACCTTTCACTTGAACCTGCCTGTGATTGTAACAGAAAATTGCTTTGTATTATTTTATCTTCTTTTAAAACAACTTTCCCCCCTAATTATAACATTATGGACAACTTACAGTATCATATTTGAAAAAATTAATTGAAATTACTAATGTTTGATTCTTTCCTCAAAATGTATGGACTAGAACATGAAACTCAGGAAAGATTTAAATACTGTTCTTAAATTTACTTTTGTGCCATGTCTTGCAAGTTGATATCTATATTGTTTAATAAAAAAATAACAATATTCTGGAATCCTGGACACCTGATACTGAGTTAGTGGAATGTGTGTTGTGGGGATATCTTTTATACTGTGTTAGTTGACATATTGTTACTTACCAAATTGTACACTCTAGATATTACTAGATTAGGCAATTCTGTTGATCCTCTTGGGTCATATTCTAAAGATATATTTTGCAGGTATAGTTAAGTAAATATTACATAATTTGGTATAGAAACTGATTTGCCATTAAAGCAGATATATGTAATCTAACTTTTTTCCTTTTTGACAATATTTGAGTCCTGGCTTGTGTGGCTCAGTGGATTGAGCGCCTGCAAACCACAGCGCTGCTGTTTCGATTCCCCAGTCAGGGCACATGCCTGTAGGCCAAGTTCCCAGTAGGGGGTGCCGAGAGGCAACTACACATTGATGTTTCTCTCTCTCCCTCCCTCTCTCTAAAAATCTTTTTTAAAAAATGGGTTGTTGTTTCTAAGCTAAAAAAAACCCCAACCAAACAAAACAAACAAAGAAACCCCCAATATTTGAGAATAGTGTAGTGTAGCTGAGAATGAAGCCAAAATTCTATAGTCAGTTCAGCCTTTCACTGTCAGGTGTGAGGTGGGCATTTTGAAAGGTATCTGCTGAGTATTCAGGAATAAATGGTCCGGCAGTATAGACTATGTGATTTGTGGGAAAGCAGCAGGAAAGGAACCATGTTCTGTCATTTGACCGGAGGTACAACATACATCATAGCTTTAGCATATAAAAGGGAAATGCAGTTCTGGTTCGAGGTCATATACCTGTAGATTTTCCAGAGTGAGGGTTTTAGGGAAATTGAATGAGGATATCAAAAATGGTTAGTTAATAAGGGTATACATTTGTTCTGGCCAGTGTGGCTCAGTTGTTGGAGAGTCATCCTTTCCACCAAAAAGGCTGGGGGTTTGGTTCTCAGTCAGGTCACATACATAGGTTGCAGGGGTGATCCTCAGTCAGGGTGTATATGGGAGACAACCAGTTGATGTTCCTCTCTCACATCGATATTTCTCTCTCTCTTCCTCTCTCTAAAATCAATGAACTTTTTTTTTAAAGATAGTTAGAATATACATTTAAACTCTTATGATGAAGAATAACCTAGATATTGAATTTTATATTGATTTTATATAATTTTGAAATATTCCATAGCAAGTGCTTCTTAAATATTTATTTACTGTCAAGTTTATGAATCCCCAGATATTCATGATTTTGCATTAGGTATTTTTAAAAAGATTTTATTTATTTATTTTTAGAGAGAGGGGAAGGGAGGGAGAAAGGGAGAAAAACATTGAAGTTGAGAAAAAAATCAAGTTGGTTGCCTCTTGTGTGCCTCCAACCCAAGATCTGCCCCACAACCGAGACATGGATTCCAACCAGGAATTAAACTGGCTACGTTTTGCTTTGCAGGGTGATGCCCAACTTACTGAGCCTGGTTTGGCTCAGTGGATTGTGTGCCGGCCTGCAAACCAGAGGGTCAGCGGTTTGATTCCCAGTCAGGGCACATGCCGTGTGAGAGGGAGCCACACATTGATGTCTCTCTCCTCTCTTTCTCCTTCTCTTCCTCTTCTCCCTAAAAATAAATAAGTAAAATCTTTTAAAAAATAGGTATAATTTGGATTCATTCACACTGGATAGTCATTGTTATGTTGACTGTTGTCATTTTTTAAATTTGACAATCTAAGGGAAAAGAGGTCAGTGCTTCTGACTAAATAGTCAGATGTTGCATGTTTTAAAAATTCTTGTGGCACAGCGGTTGAAAATTGCTGTTTTAGGTGATGTGGATATTATTGCTTAAAATGAGAACAAGAAAAATGAATAGATTAAATATATCTATGTCAATCACAAAGGTGAAAAGTAAATATGGCAAAATTCATAATTGTATTCAAATTAAGTTTCAGAAGTACTGGGTAATCTTGAACTCTGATTTTTTTAGTGAGTTCAACTTAGACTACTATCACCAAGTAAACTTTGAATATCTGTACTTCATGAATATGAACTGGGGACCTGAAATGGAGAATGGAAAAGTGAGCTGTATTCTTGACATTTTTGTCTGATATTCTAGCAAAAATGGATCCAAAAAATGAAGAAGAAGAAAAGCGGCGAATCGAAGCTCGGCGAGAGAAACAAAGGCGCAGAAGAGAAAAAAACAGTGAGAAATATGGAGATGGATACAGGTTTGTACTTAGAAGTCAGAAAATTGGGCTCATCAAAAAACAATTTTCTAGAAAAGTCAAATCAATTGGAACATGAAAAAAATTCCTGAGGTCGAATGAAAAGTTTTGATCAAAGATATATAAGAATGCTTGTGATTTTTAATATTTATATACGGTTACCACTTAGAAAATATAAGGAAAAAATACCATTCAATAATGGTAATTCAAAAATAAAATATATCTAGAAATACAATTTTCTTCAGAAGAAATATATGTCATAACATGAAGAAAACCACAAAGTCTTTGAGATTGGACTACATAGAGATGTAGTGATATTCTTGGCAAGGAAAACTAAATATTACAAATATATCAGGTCTTTCCAATCCTTATTCCAAAGAAAATTTTGAAAAAGAGAAGTAAATGGGTGGATACTAGCTTTTCTAGATATTGAAGCATTAGAAGTGCACTGCCAGTTAAATAAAATGAAAATTTAAATAATAGTATAGCATTTTATTAGCAAGGAGGAAAGAAATAATTGATTTGCTAACTAGGATGCATTCAAGGGGCACTATTATAATTTTCTGGTAACTCTGTAATGACTACTGGCAAGCAATTTAGCAATTTTAAAAATGTTTTTGAAATTTTTAATACTTTTTGATCTCTCCAAGAAAGTCCAAAAATGAAGGAGAGTTTAATCTAAAAGGGTGCCCATTACAACATTAATAGTTCCAAGTGTGCAACAAATAACAGCAACGGCATGTGACCAAGTATATGTAAGATTAGACGTATCCCTTCATGGCTCTTAGGCCATTGGTCATAAAGCCTGAAACAACATGCAGAAAATGCAGGCAAAGTGGAAAAATGCAGGGTGGGGAGAAAGTGGGTTTACAGTTGTTCATATGGAAGATAATACAATAAGTAATAAATAATAATCAAGGAAGAACTGCTTTGAATGCTCACAACTGTAAATCTACTTTTGCCCCATGTTGTATACATGCAAGATGTAAAGTTATGTCTAGAAAAACAAAGAGACTACTAGGAAATATTTTTTAAAAGACAATACTGATATTCTTTTTCCTCTGAAATCAGCGCAGGTACTACTTACACTAGGAAATAAAGAATATAAAATTTAAAATGTACATTCAGTGTGTTTATCATTCAAAAAACAGTTTTGCTCTATGAAAGTTAACTTATAGCATAAAGAGAATGTAATATTTCACCTATGTGAATTTTCTAGATACCTAAAACAATATCTTGGTTCAAAAGGTAACATTTTAAGAGAATCTACAAACCTTTTTAAGGAGGTATTTTTAAAACCTATGTATTTTCTTCCATATTAAACAGGATATGCTTTGTTATTACTTGGTTTTAATATATACAATGGTTTTGTTTATGTAAAATGTAAAAGAAAATTCAGTTGCATTTGATTCCCAGATTTTTTTTGTTTGATTAGAGTATCTTTAATATTAGTCTGCTACATATTACTTGTTTAATCTTTGTGTCCAGATTTAATTGCCTTTAACTATGTTCTTTCTGGTTTTTTACTCCTAATTTGTTGGGACTCGAGAAACAATATGATTAAGCTTATTAAGAATTAACTCATAAAAAGAAATGTTAAGGAGCATCTATCTTGTGATCCTTGGGAGTATTTCCCACTCTGATAACATTCTTTTGACAAGTATAACAGATGTAGTTACTTTGGAGCAGAAATAAATTGAAATGAATGTTTTTTATCAAATGTGTAGGAGTCTGAAGATGATTTTGTATTATAGGATTATTTTTTTCCTTTATATTTACCCTATGGATACTTTGCCCATTAAACGTAGATTTGGATATCATAGATCCATGTTAAGGTAATATATATTGTGATTTGGAGAAAATAAGTGAACTCTCATTTAGCTGTTTTCTCCATAATTCTAAGTATAAACCCAATAACATAACTAAAAGAGAATCAGTTCAATTAAATTGTCATTTTAGGATAAGAATCATTTAAAATCATCTAACATTATTTTAATTTATCAGAACAATTTTACTTTGAGTTAGGATAAGAGATTGACAGTAAGTAACTATTCTTGTAATATATTTTATTGTGTATTTGAATGCTTTCAGTATAATAAAGAGGATGGAAAAGGGATGGGTTTTTGAGAGGTGTAGACAAAGCAAGTGGTGGAGAGAAATAGGAAATAGTCGAATGGGAGATGTCTTCTACATAGGACGGCAGGAAAATCAGGGAAACGGATCAGTGGGTATGACCTGATTTAGGAATGGTAGGGATGCAGTAGAAGTTGTTAGGCAGCCCAGGTAGTGGTCATGGCTTGAGGTAAAAAAGCAAAGAAACAGGAATGTTTCATTCATATTCAGGAAATTGAAAGATATGTAGATTGAAATTGACTGTAGTGGGCTGAAAGATGTAATCTAATTAAAACATTTAATGAAGATATACATTATGTGCCAGATACTGTTAAAGGTATTAGTGGGTAAAGCCAAACAGAGAGAGAGAGAGCAAGAGCTTTTCTAAATGACAGCTGAAAGCATTTTAACTTTTTTTTTTTGAGCCTTCAGGAGCCAGTGAAATCTTTGGAGCAGTAATATGCTGTTGCCTTCTTTAGGAAGTAACAATAATTAATTGAATAATTACTACGTGCCAGGAACTGTTCTAAGGGCTTTATATGTATTTTTCAAATCCTCATTTCATCATGCCATTTAGAAGAAAACCAAGGCCTAGCCCTGGCTGGTGTGGCTCAGCGGATTGAGAGCCAGCCTGTGAACCAAAGGGTCTCTGGTTTGATTCCCAGTCAGGGCACGTGCCTGGGTTGTGGGCTGGGTCCCCAGGGTGGGGTGGGTGAGTGGTAGCCACACATTGGTGTTTCTCTCCCTTCCCCTCTTTCTAAAAATAAATGAATAAAATATTTTTAAAAAGAAAACTAGAGGAAGTTTGCCCGGAGGACGTTTGCCCAGAGGAAGTTAAGTAACTTGTCCAAGGTCACATAAAGGTGCTAGGATGTAAACCCAGCACTTGGCTCCAGATCCCATACTCTTTTTTTTTTTTGTTTTGTTTTAAATCCTCACCTGAGGACATGCTTGCTTATTTCAAAGAGAGGAGAAAAGAGGGAGAGAGAGGGAGAGAGAAACATCGATGTGAGAGAGAAATATCTGTTGGTCGCGTCTTGCATGCACCCCCGCCAGGGACCAAACCTGCAGCCCAGTCTTGTGCCCTGGCCAGAACTGAACCCCTGACCTTTGGCTTACTGGACGATGCTCCAGCTAACTGAGCCACACCAGCTAGGGCCAGGTCCCCTACTCTTAACTAGGAAAATAATAGTAGTGTAAGGAATTATTTGGAAAATAGAGATTGGAGACAGAGAATCCAGATAGGGAACTATTGTCATAATTCAAAGAAAAGGAAATAATTAGAATATATAAGACAGGAGCAGTTAAATGGGAGAAAAAGGAGAAATGGCTCCGGAGCCTCTAAATGCATGCATTTGTCCGGACCAGGACTGTTGGTCATCCTGAAGTGATCTTTAAGGGAGCAGGACTTCGATCACCCACGAGCTCCAAGGGAGTGAATTATGGTTGCCTGATATTCCACCTGGCTGTGTTGATACTACTCTAGTGGTTTGGAAACTAGGGGATGGAACAAGTAGTTGTAAAACAAGTAGTGGAACTTTGGAAATTGATACTTCTCGAGGTTTGCTTTGGCTTTCTAACTGGTCTAGGCTTGAAGCGGAGAGTTTAGGATTAGATTAAGTAGATATACTGATTCCATCGTTTATACCTAGCAGCTCCAGGGTGGGCCAGAAATGCAAAGCAGTATAATGAAAGTGTTGTCCAAATAGGCACTTAAGGAAGCACTGTTTTGTTTTGTTTTGTTTTTTTGACTTAAGCTATATTTACATCAACCGTAACATGGAAGAAAGGAAATCATCTGTGCTAGTAATACATTAATTTTATTATTATCTTTTTATGAACTAGGTAAGTAAATAAGGTAATATTTAAAGAAAAACTTTTTTTCTCCTTATAGAATGGCATTCACATGTTCATTTTGTAAATTTCGAACGTTTGAAGAAAAAGATATTGAACTGCATCTGGAAAGTTCTTCACACCAGGAAACACTAGATCATATTCAGAAACAAACTAAATTTGATAAAGTAGTTATGGAGTTTTTGCATGTAAGTAGCCATTTTTGAAGTGAAAAGCACTTTATCTGACATCTCAAATTCTTTTTTATAGTTTCCATCTCACATTTTATCTTTCTAAAATTTTAATTTACTCTTTAAAGAGTTATATTAAAATTAGCCCAGAGTTAGATGTGAATTTGTCTTCTGTAATAGACTTTAGATTTGTTAATTGAGAGAACATTTTATGTTTTTCACAGTAATTTCTGGCAGAGGTGTTAGGAAAAGAATTCCTTTACCAACTATTTATTGATGCAGAATCAGCTGTCATCCTTTGAGGGTCTGTGTATGTGTATGTGGTGTTGTGCTGGGTGTTTTGATATTTTATTTGAACTTCATAACAACAACTTTTTATCATGAAAGATTGTGCTCAGAACAGTTTAAGTGACTCAGTTAAGAGGCAGATTCTGAATTCAGAACCATAGAACCAGGTGTCTGTTTAGTGGCCTTTGTATTATGACTGTGTAGTCATCAGTTCAGTGATTTTCCTTGAATATTTATGAAATGTGCTATACAGGCACTGAAGACACAGACACTACCCTCAATGAACAGACAATATTGAAAATAGAACACTCACACATACATGGACGACACAGTTAAGTGGAAGGACCAAGAATGATAGTATAGGCCGAAGGAGATTGGAGTACGGGAGGATAATTGGGGTCAGGAATTCTTAAGGAAGGTGCCAGAGCTGGACCGCTACTTGTGCATATAGTTCATTTGGGCAGAAGAGATGAAATTGTTAGGAGGTTAGTAATATAATGATCATTCAGTTTGCCAGATCCCTGCAGAACTGTGTCCCTTAACTACAGTTTTATACAGTTCATTCCTTAACTGGATTCCATCATTTAGGACTTAAGTACTTATCTGCCCAGAGAAGACCTCTTGACTAGTCCAGTTCTCTCTTATTTCTGTTACTCTGTATGCCTAAATTACATTTTAAGTGACCTTTCTGTAGCTTCCTAGTACTTTATGGCAGCCTTCTCAACTAAACTGTAAGCTTCTTGAGAACAGATATTAGTTTTTATATAACACATACTGTTATCTTTCATAGGCTGAACATGGTGCTGACCATAGGCCAAGTGCTCACTGATAACTTTTTGAATCCTTCCTGTTTTGTTTTTAGGAATGTATGGTAAATAAATTCAAGAAAACATCTATTCGTAAGCAACAGACAAATAATCAAACAGAAGTAGTCAAAATAATTGAAAAAGATGTTATGGAAGGTAAGTATTTAAACAAATTGTTTTAGAAATTCACATGTCTGTTTTATATCATAACCTATTTCAGTGTAAATGGTGCCCACTGGAGTGACACAGTACATAGTTTTATGTGGTGGCTCCGAGTGGGTTATCAGAAATGAACTTGACTTCCTGTTTCCATGCTGACAGTTTTTTTACCTCTTAATTCTATTACCACATCATTACTTGAAGAATTTTCAGTGGCTCCTCCCATTCTCTACATGATAAAGTTCAGATTCCTAGGCATGGCACAAAAAGCTCTCCATGGTTTAGGCCTTCCTCTTTTTCTCTTTTCTCATCTTTTGTCCCTTCTTTATACTCTGTGCCTCAGCCATACTGAATTACCGGCAGTCCTCAGGAAGAGCCATTTCTCTGACCGTTATCCCTTGCATATATTGGCTTGACCAAAAAGTCCATTTAGTTTTTTTCCGTAAAATGAAAGACACGTTTTTCATTTTCACCAATAACTTTACTGATTTGGATATTTTGAGTATGTCATCTGTCTCCTGAGTGGTATAATGTTGATTGTTCTCAATTAATGTCTCGATTTGATTACTAACAACTTGAACTGGTCTACCTGACCGTGGAGCATTGTCCAACAAGAAATCTCCAGCCCAAAACTCTTCAAACCACTTTTGACATGTTTGATCAGTCACAGCACCTCCTCCATACAGTGCACAAACCTTTTTTTGTGTGTGTTTCAGTTGAGGTTTTACCTTTCTTGAAATAATAAAGCATAATATGATAAAATGTTGCGTATTTTCTTCCATCTTCAATATTAAAGTGGCTACACAAAAATTCACTATTTTGATAAGTTTTTTTTTAATGAATGCTGATATGAGAGCTGGCACAATACAATCTAATAAAATTGTTTTGAATAAAGTTAAATACAACCAAGCACTACTAGAGCTGTCTTATGGAAAAAACCAAATGAACTTTGTGGCCAACCCAATATTTATACATTCTTCACATGTGATAAACCTCAATTACCATTTTCAAGATCCAGCATATATTTTGTTCCTTATGAATCCAAGTTTGACATCTTTTTCCCTATTCCTACCCACCCACATTCATAATCATGGAAATTCTTATTTTACTACAAAATCACATTTGTTTCCTTTTATATTTCATTTTGGGGATGGACTTAGGGGCTTCAGAGCTGATTATATAACATGATTAGGAAATATAATTATACTTTATAATTTTAATCTTTTATCCATATATTTTTAAGCTATGTATGCAGATTTAGGAGATATAGTGAAAAAAACTCAACATAAACCTAAATATTCCCATCCTTTTTTGGGAAGAGGGAGGATAAATGACTATGGAAACAAAATAGTAGAACTTGATTTGTCTGAAATAAGAATATATGGATTATTTCTTATTAATAATTGGATTTCTTTTGTAGGTGTTACTGCAGATGATCACATGATGAAAGTAGAGACTGTTCACTGCAGTGCTTGTAGTGTGTATATCCCTGCTTTACATAGTTCAGTTCAGCAACACTTAAAATCTCCTGATCATATCAAAGGGAAGCAGGTAAGTTTGGATCTGTCCTAATGAAGTCCTTAAATTATTCTTCAGTCCCTTATTGTCCATCAAAGGCCACTGTTTCACACCTGCTGACTTGTGCACAATTCTGTTAATCTTATGTGTGAATAATTGTAAGGATAGTTAGAAGCAGTATGCACAGTAGTTAAGACTGTGAGCTCTAGAGCCAGACTTTCTGGGTTTGAATTATGGTTCAGTCTATAATATGCAAATTAGCTTTAAGCTTCCTTATCTGTTAAGTGGGTATAGATAATCATTCTGCTCTTACATGACTTTTTAAAGATTAGGTTAATTCAAGTATAAAAGGCACTTAAAGTAGTGCCTGGCACACATAGTAGCCATTCAGAAAATCATAGCTGTTGTTGAACTGTTCTTTTTATTAACATTTTTTAAAAAGTTAGTACAAAATGATTGTGTGTGTGTATTTTAGAACAAAAAAGAAAGATATGATTATAACATTTTTCTATGGTTGGGAAAAATAAATTAAAAAAGTAGGATTATCAGTTACTATTTATTAAATATTTTAGTGGAATTTACTAAAAAATTCTAGATGAGTTTACAATTTTCCTTTTGTTAGCATATTTCTGCTTCTATGTTGGTTGCTTTTATTTAGTCAAATTTATTTCAAATTACATGTTTACATTATGTGAAATTTGTTTAAAAAGCAAATTTAAAAGTTCAAGTATTAAAGACTTAAGTTTTAAATAGAACATACCTGGGTCTTAAATTCATAATTTGTATTGAAGTGAACCTCATTTAACTCAGACTTTTTAAGACACTTTTAACTACTTTGAGCACATACAATATTTAAAAAATTTTTGTCTTTCGATAATCCTTTGACAGTTTTGGAAACTAGACTTGCATATTATTACCTCTTCTCCTTTGTATTAAACAGCCCAGAGGTAGACTAATTACTCTAGCTGTATGAAAAATTATTCTTTCTTTTTTGGTAGCATGAAAATTAATAGTTGGAGTAGTTGGCACTGGAGGAGGTGGAGGTAGAATGGAAAGGAGAGAACACAGCTGTCTAGGGGACCTAGACTTAAGGTATCTGCCGACTGGGTGTGTGTTGTTGAAGCTGATTTGCTCATCGAAGCTCATTGTTTTAATTCATAGATGATTTACATGGCAGTCATAGTAGCTATTGTTACTTTATAGCTTTATTTACCAGAAGGTAAGTCATTCAAATCTAAGGTTTGACTATATAATATTGTTTTAATTATGGAAATATTTTTTATGACATAGTTTTCAAGTACTTCAGTGTGTTCTTCTTTTCATAGGCTTATAAGGAACAAATAAAAAGAGAGAGTGTCTTGACTGCTACAAGCATTTTAAATAATCCAATAGTGAAGGCGCGATATGAACGTTTTGTTAAGGTAAGACGTTAGGGTGTAAACTCTTTAGCTTATGTTGTAGTATTGTAATAATTAAATGGTGACATAGTAACTCTTTGTGATATTTAAATAATGTGCAACATCAGGAAAAATTTTACTTACTATCTTGCATATAAGTAAAACATCTGCTTTTCCTAATTGTTGGAATTTGTGGTGGGGAGAGAGCAATAAGCCATTTCTCGCTCAGCCTCTTTCTAGTTCTGGATTATTTGAGAGATACACAGGAGTCTGACAGAAGATCAAAAGTAAACATTTTTTTTAAGAACATTTTATTTATTTATTTTTACAGAGAGGGGAAGTGGGGGAGAAAGAGAGGGAGAGAAACATCGATAGGTTACCCTCTTGTACATGCCCCAACTAGGGACCGAACCTGCAACCCAGATGTGTGCCCCAACTGGGAACTGAACTGGTAACCTTTCACTTTGTGGGCCCACAACTGAGCCATACCGGTCAGGGCATCAGCTTTATTCTTGATTTTTAGCAAAAGGATGACTTGAAGGATATAGTTTACATGTGTAGTTATGTGGACCCTCTAACACTGCACTCCTCAATTAGATAGGCTTATGCCCCCCCGACCTCTGTTACTGGTTTAGGCAGATAGCAGCAGCTTTCTCCTGGTTTACCACATGGCATAGAACAGACTAGAATATATCCTTTCTATTGCTAGGAAGACCCAAAAGAAGGAGCCCAAAAGGAGTTGTGCATGTCCAGTTTCTTCTTCCAAGTATGCTAGCTACTTGGGTAGGTCGTTCCTCTTGGATAAAGTCGGAGGGGAGGCAGACATCGGTTATTTTGTTCAGAAAGAGTTCCCTCATGGAATCAGGGGAGCACAAGAAAGGTTTGCTCCGAATGTTAGGAAACTCAAATGTGAACAGTTAGGTATACGTGGCCCACTGCTTCTTACAATTTTTGCCCTGTAGTACTGAGGAATCTTTCTTTACACAAAATCCTTTACACGTTATGGATACCTATCGTACAGACAAGAACTTATTATTATTTAAGAAATAATAGAAATAAAGTTTAGATTTTAGTTTTTGAGTTTTTATTTTTTTAAAATTTTTATTATTTTTTCAATAATTTAAAAAAGAATTAAAATTTATTTTTAGAGAGAGGGGAAGGGAGGGAGAGAGAGAGGGAGAGAAACATCAATGTGCGAGAGAAACATACATCAGTTGCCTCTTGCATGCCCGCAACTGGGGACCTGGCCCATGATCTAGGCATGTGCCCTGACTGGGATTTGAACCAGCGACCTTTTGGTTCGGAGGCTGGCACTCAATCCAGTGAGCCACACCAGCAAGGGTAAATTTTTTAGTTTTTATAAAATAATACCTTATTTAAAAATCATTCTACATGGAACAGAGTTGTTATGTTGAAGATTTAGAAAACTCTTATTTACATTAGGAAAAAATCTTTATACATTAGAGAAGTTTTGTTTATTTTGGCTGTTGTGCTGGTTAACCATGCACTCTGTGAAGAATGTCAACTGATAGTTGTTGGCACCAATTCAGTGCCAACAGGAATCTCCAATTTGGGGTGCAGTGAAGAAGAAAACTTTATTCAGTGCAAAACAGCTCAATTGTGATATAGCATGGTTGTGAACACAGCACAGCTATGAGGCAGTTCTGGGGCCCGGCGGCCCTGGGGCCACGCTGCTCTCCACCCAGACAGCCCTGCTCTGCTCCTTGCCAGTCTGCTCTGCGCTTCACTGGTTTTGCTCCATTCTGTGCCAGTCTGCTCTGGTCTGCTCCAGTGAGACATCTTTGATGTTTCAGCTTAGCTAGCAAAATGCAGTCTTCAGTCTTTGGTAGAAAGGGAAAGTGCACTCTCAGAGCCAGAGGGGAGCCAGCTTATATCGACAGAAGTCCCTCTAAATCCTTGCAGTGATTGGTCCAAAAGGCACAGTCCTGATTGGTCAGAACAGAAGCTGCTTTGGCAGGAACTGTGCAGCTCTGATAAATCCTCTGTCCTATTGGTTGAAAGAAGATTCTAGGAAACACCGGTATAAGGGCTGGCACAGATGGCAGAAACAGAGCAGGCAGGCGGTTCAGTGTAGGCCTCTCTCTGAAGTGCAGTCTGTGTGAGAGACCCTGTGTAGAAATAGCTGCTAGGCTCAGTTTTTTCTTTTTCTTTTCTTTGTTTCTTCCTTTAAATTTTTTTTTTTTTTAATTTGAGCACAGTTAGCCACCAGGAGCACTTCTTAGTAGTAGGTGTCTTATATGTCAAGGTTTACAATGCTTAATGACCACTAAATTATCCTTCAACTAAGAGACTTCCGAGTTGAATAAATTTCACTTCTTTCAGCTTGTTTCTTAGGGCCTTACTTTCTGATTTGTTAACCATATTTGTCACTATTTACTACATTCTTGACACTTTTTAAAACGCGAATGCTGCATTAATTGAAATCCAATTTTGGGAGAGATATATCATCCAAAAGATAGCTGAATTAAGAGAAATTAGATTTTTATCCTTGCTATGTCACAAACTTTTGAGAAGTTAATGGTTTCTATTGACCTATGAAAATAATTTTTAATGAGAGAAGAATAAAAATTAGAATTTCTGCGTAGAGCTTTCAGTCTTCACTTAGGATCACTCCATGGAAAAAGACACATCACTGGTGGGATTGTCTTGCTTATGGACCTGTTTTGGAGAAAGTACCTGAACTGAGGAGAATGCCTCAAGAGCCTTGTTACTCTGAATGTGATCCATGGACCAGCAGTATTGGCGTTACCTGAGAGCCCATTAGAAATGCAGTTTCATTCTTAGTTTATGTCCAGGTCTATTGAATAAGCATCTTCATTTAACAAGATTCTAGTTGATTCATTTGCATTAAAATTCAAGAAGCTCTGAAGTCATATTATTCAATGATTTCCCTTTGTTCAGCATTTCTGTCTGCTTTGTTCCGTGCTGTCATTCCCCAGAATATCCTCTGTTTGTGGTCAGCTCTGGTCATGGCTTAAAGCTCTTTCGCTTTCAGGTGTTCTCAGTCTGACAAAATACCCTTTTTAATCTTTGTCCCATGAAGATAATTCATCAGTTTCTGTCAGTTCTCTGGCTGTGTCATCTTGTTCTCTTCACTCCCTGACCTGGACACGGATGGTCAGCCCTAACAACAATGGAGTGTTGCTATTCTAAAATTCCTGACTTAATTGTTCTTTGCCACTTAGCAGTTCCCAGCACTGGGCCGCCTACGGTTAGCTTTATTAACTGTCTGTCTTGCTAATGATTTTGTGGAATTGTGCCAGTATTTTGCTTGCAAGTTTTCATTGTAGTTCGCAATAATTTTACTTATTACCTATTGATGTCATATGTTTCCTATAGTGACCGTTTCAAACTTTTTCCACTATTCACGTATCCAGATTTCATTCTTACTCCCCTCACTTCCCACATTAGTATTTCTTGTCTTAGGGAGATAAAAGACCATAGATATGAACTCCCTCCTTTCTACCTTAGGTTTATGTATCTGTCCATCACCTTTATGTTATCTGTGAAGAAAAATACCATTTTTTGCCAATCATCAGTGTTCTTGTTTTATTAGTTATCTCTTTCCTTACTTGTGTCTGACTTTTTCCCTCATTATTTTACTGTCTTTCCCCAAACAGACACACTAACAAGTTCCCTAAACTAAAAATGACTTAACTTTTTCTAGTTTCTGGTTATACTTGAAAAGGTAGTTTACCTTTAACCTAGTGGTTTTCATTTGGAAATATGTAATTAGAATCATCTAGGCTGATTCTAAATCAGATAAAAATCTGCCTAGGCCCTTTTTAAGACCTTCTCACTTAGAGTTTTCCAACAATTTCTGATAAATATTTCTGAAATGTTTCTTAAATATGAAGATTACCAGACTGCTTTCCTGGAAATTCTGATTCAAGAGGCCTGAAATTGATTCAGGAATTTGTTTTTTTAGCAAGAGCTCCACTATTTGACTAAATTAAAATCTCAGAGTGTGGTACCTGGGCCATTGTCTTTTGAGAGCTTCATGGGAAATTGTGGCAATTAATTCTTGGGCGATTCTCGGTGTTTAACCTTCACTTATATCACCCTTTTGAAACTGCTGTAAGGTTACTAGTGACCTAATATTCAAATAAAAAATTTTAGTATTTTATTCTTTATTATTTTAAACTTAAATAAAGGTGATAGTATAATAAATCCCTCAAGTACCCTCACAAAGCTTTAATAATGATCAACTCTATGGCCAGTTTTCAGTTCTGTTCTACTCTTGTTTGCATTACCTGATGTTGTTGCTCTATCACTTATTCTTGAAACTGTTGCGAGACAATATTTTGCCATCCTGAGTTTCCTCCTATATTGAGTGTTCCTTATCTAACTTTTTTTAAAATATATTTTATTGATTATGCTATTATAGTTGTCCCATTTTTTTTCTCCCCATTATTCCCCTCTACCCTGCATCGCCCCTCCCACCAGCATCCCCCGCCTTAGTTCATGTCCATGGCTCATACATATAAGTTCTTTGGCTTCTCCATTTCCTATACTATTCTTAACCTCCCCCTGTCTATTTTGTACCTACCACTTGTGCTTCTTACTCCCTATCCCTTTTCCCCGTTCTCCACCACTCCCATCCCCACTTATAATCTTCCGTGTGATCTCCCTTTCTGTGATTCTGTTCCTGTTCTAGCTGTTTGCTTAGTTTGTTTTTGTTTTTGTTTTTAGGTTCAGTTGTTGATAGTTGTGAGTTTGTTGTCATTTTACTGTTCATAGTTTTGATCTTCTTTTTCTTAGATTAGTCCCTTTAACATTTCATGTAATCAGGGCTTGGTGATGATGAACTCCTTAACTTTACTTTATCTGGAAAGCACTTTATCTGCCCTTCCATTCTAAATGATAGCTTTGCCGGATAGAGTAATCTTGGATGTAGGTACTTGGCTTTCATGACTTCGAATACTTCTTTCCAGCCCCTTCTTGACTGTAAGGTTTCTTTTGAAAAATCAGCCGAGAGTCTGATGGGAACTCCTTTGTAGGTAACTGTCTCTTTTCCTCTTCCTGCTTTTAAGATTCTCTCCTTGCCTTTAATCTTGGGCAATGTAATTATGATATGTCTTGGTGTGTGCTTCCTTGGGTGCAACTTTTGGGACTCTCTGAGCTTCCTGGGCTTCCTGGAAGTCTGTTTCCTTTGCCAGATTGGGGAAGTTCTCCTTTATTTGCTCAAATAAGTTTTCAATTTCTTGCTCTTCCTCTTCTCCTCTCACCCCTATGATTCGGATGTTGGAGCCTTTAAAGTTGTCCCAGAGGTTCCTAAGCCTCTAATTTTTTGAATTCTTGTTTCTTCATTCTGTTCTGGTTGAGTGTGTATTTCTTCTTTCTGCTCCAAATCGTTGATTTGAGTCCAGGTTTCCTTCCCTTTACAATTGGTTCTCTATATATTTTGCTTTATTTCACTTTGCATAGCCTTCACTTTTTCCTTTATTTTGTGACCATACTCAACCATTTCTGTGAGCATCCTGATTACCAGTGTTCTGAACTCTGCATCTGTTAGGTTGGCTATCTCTTGCATCACTTAGTTCTATTTTTGGAGCTTTGGTCTGTACTTTTGTTTGGGCCATATATATTTTTTTGTCTCTGCACATGTATTATGTTTGAGGGACAGAGCCTTAGGTATGCACCAGGGTAGGGCCACCCAAGTCACTGCCTTGTGGCGCTGTATGTGGGGGAGGGTCTGAGAGGGAACAGTGCCGCTCGCCTGGCTGTTGGCCGGCTCTCAATCTCTTCCCCTGCTACACACAAGGAAATTGGGCCCTTCTGGTGCTGATTTCCAGGTGGACGAGTCTGTGTACATTCTAGGACCCTGTGGGTCTCTCAAATGAGACTGGCAGTTTCTCCCGCCACTCCGAAGCCCACAGGTTTTTACCGGTGGAGGCTTTGAGGCTTTCTTTTGCCATGCCAGAAACCTGGGTTGCACGGTCTCTCGCACTCCCCAGTTGTTCTTCCCAGTCTATCCGCACTTGAATATGGGGCTGCCCGTCCGCCAGCCGCAGGCTTGCTGAGTCTCTTTTCTGCCCCAGCTGCCCATCTCTGCCCCACCTACCTGTCTGAATGGATGTTTCTTCTTTAACTCCTTGGTTGTCAGACTTCCATACAGTTCGATTTTCTGGCAGTTCTGGTTATTTTTGTTTTTAAATTTGTTGTCCTCCATTTGGTTGTGCGAGAAAAAGTGTACTTACCTACACCTCCATCTTGGCTGGAAGTCATCTCCTTTTCTAACTTCTGCCCCCCATGTGTAGGCCTTTTCATAAGTTTTTATTCTTGGTGCTTTTTTTTTTCCTACACTGTCCCCTAGCCTCACCCCTGGGCTGTCCCATTTAAGACCTTGGCTTTCACTCTGTGCAGGCAGTTCACAAATCTAAATGTCTTACTTTGAACTCTCTTCTGAGTTGCAAATTTATAGCTCCCTGTTAGTCATTTAGACATCTGAAATTCTCTGTATATGTAGCATGTACCTGCTTCTTCTCCTTTCCCCTCCTGTTTTATCTATTCTGTTAATAGTGTCACCATCTTTTACATTTTCCTTTCCTGCTCTATTAGAGTAGACGTGTCACTAGTTTTTTCTTGTCCTGCTATTCCAGCTTATCCTGCATGCTCCTACCTGGTTTATCTCAAAGTGTATCACCAGTCTTACACTTTCCTGTCTAATAATCTTCACTGCCTCAACATTTCCTGCTATGTTAATATAGCCTTCTGATATATTCAGTTTTTGAGACTTAATCTGAATACACAATTCAAGTATTTAAATAAAAATATTAAAATACAATTGTGTCTGAATATTTAGTGAATTAAAGATTTGTCTACTATTTTAAAGAAAAAGGCATACAATTTTCATTTGAGTTTTTAAAGATATTCTACAACACTAGTGCATTTACTAGTACAATTAAGTAGGAAATAAATCTTTTGCTTCATCTAGTTAGTTTCTATGAAAACCGCAGGTATACCTCCCTTCTCACCTCCCTCTCTCTCTCTCTCTCTCT